>JBBPBX010032506.1:0-33848 GCA_038048925.1 Garcialebias charrua
CACAGTCTATTATTTCTGTAGCTCGCTGGATTTTCATCCACGGCCTTTAATAAATGAAATTGGTGGACATTCCTCGTCTCCCTCACTCGGCCTTGCCTCCCGCAGCGGTCACTCACAATGCGAGCTTTTGACAGCAAATGAATCAGCAGTTACACGCACTGACAGCTCTGAGCAAACCCACAGCCCCGTGAGTGAGCCCTGGGAAGTGCTCTCCTCGGGCCCCCATTCATCGCAGTCAGCAGTCACCCAATAATGGAGGGGTCAGTGAGCGATTGGAAAAAGATAATAGAGAGATCTATTCATCAGCTTGTGGGTTTCAAGCAAGCACATATTCAATAGAGTGAGGGCATTCTCCCCCAGTTTCAGAGGCTTTTGAATGAGAAAGACCACTTTAAACAGTGATACAAATTTGAATGTCTTTGAAAATGATATAGTGGTGTTGTTAGTGGAAGGAGGTCTTTGCATCCTCAGCTCATGTAGAACATTGTGCAAATGTTGCTTTGGAAAACTAATAGCTCTAACAAGAGTTTTCTTTCCTTTACAGGAGTCTGAAAACGGTGACGACAGGTAGGTGCACCGTACCTTGGACTTTCACCGAACTCCTATTTTTGCATGTTGTCTTGTCGTCCTATGGGAGCAGAGAATTGCAGCTAAAAATATGTGTGGACATATTTGCTTATCAGGAATGGAGTAAAATTTTCTGTACCCAGGATGACACTTTCTGTCGTATGTTCGTTGATCCATCGCCTGCTTTCATAATGAAGCTGTGCCGTTTGATAAATCACGTTTCATCACAAAAAAGACTGAGGAACACCACATCAAAGTGCCTTTGACTTAATTCTTCAACGCTGATTGGACCTTTAGCTTTCAGAGCCCCTTTGTCCATTCATGTCTTTGTTAATGCTTCATAAGCATGGTGGGTAAAGTTTTGAGAGTCCCATGGTTATATTGGGGCTAGACAAACCCTCATTAGAGCTGTTTTCCCTTACCGCCACCAACGCCCCTCCTAATGGGCGGCGAGGCTCTTCCCCTCACTAGATAATTAGGCAGCTTTTGTCCCATTAATTACACCCTGGCATCGTGCCTGCTGCAGTGTCCAGCCCGTTGCAAGCGCTTTTGTTTTGGAACGTTGTTATTTCTTGTCGTGTTGGAACAAAGCCGCCATTTTATCAACAAGTGCTCTTGATGGCAGAGAGGCTGGTACAGAGGAAGCTTTCTGCACGATCACAAAGCAACAGGACGCCATTGTGAGGATGCTGTGGAACGAACTGCAAGGAGGCACTGACCTGGTTTTTAGACGTAATCGTGCCTTTCTTGCAGCCCCGTCAGCTACAAACAGTGCTCAGGTGCCGGTGCCAGCTATTATCTGCTGTGCTGCGCTTGCACTGAGCTGGAGGTTTTATCAGTTTTCTGTGAAGGGCACTGCCAGAGAGAGGAAGGAACAGTTGGGGCTTTCAGATTTTAACAAAAGCACCGTGAAGGAAAAACGTACCAGGTTACTTATGTTCAGCAGCAGACTGAGTTTCCCTTCAAGTGTACAAGTGAGCCCTGCAGCCATGTGGCTTGCATCCTCAACACAGTGCTGCTTGTGCAACTGCGCAGGTACATCAAGAATGCAGCTCCTGTACGAGTTATGTAAGCGGAAGTAAGTCTGCTCTTTCAGACAGGCAAAGATTTTCCATATAATAGTTGACATTATCAAACCCGGACCTAAACGGTTCCGCTTGCACCAACTTCTGCATCCCAGTCGTTAAAAAGCCGGTCCTCCGTGACTGAATGAGGATGTTTGCAGTGGGTCAGGTTTTGTGCGGTAGTTTATCCGTTTATTTTTGTTCTTCCTCTGAGCTTTTAGATCCTCTTTTAGAGGCCCTTAAATAATAAAAGCGAAACCTCAAAGCATCGCTGCTCGTCATTCGTCACTGACTGGCTGTTGATGAGTGTTTTAACGTGTTCAAAGGGAGGCTCACCTTCAGAAAAACCAGCCCGTCTTGTTGCGGAGCACCTGCGCTTAACAGACAGCAGCCACACTAAACGGCTGCTTGTCTCGTTAGCCGTGGCACCGTTTCGACTGTCACAGATCAAGTTTTTCTAGGTGTAGACTTAATTCTTTATAATTCTTCCTGGCAACATCACCTAGCCATGCCCTTTATAGCTATTTTAATGCAGCTCTTCATAACATGATCACATTCTTAAGATTTTCAGTTAATTTTAGCATGTGAAAGTCCGTTTTTACTCCGTGTTAATCCCTAATGTACAGCAACAGGGGATAAGTCAAAACACTTGAGAGCGGCGGCTGTGTGAGCTTTGCCCAAGGCTAAAAGGCAGGTCTGTGTTTTTCCAGCCTAAGCCTCGGTTACCAACTATGAAAAGGAGACCGAGCGGATTATAACTGGCACACATTGACTGACTGTCTCCTTCCAGAAATCAGCAGCCGTCCAACGCATGAGCCCGACACACAACGCTTAGCTTTCATAACATGTTCGTCTCATGTTCGTCTCAAGCTTCGCTGCGCAGTGCAGGTGGTATTTCAGCTACGCTAAACGACGAAAGGAATTCTGTTATTCTTGCACAAAGTCTGCTCCCTGGTCGATGTTTCACATTCTCCACAGGAGAACTGTCTTCGTCACAGTGATCCAGATATCAAACGAGTTGTTGGCTGAAACTGTTCAAAGAACTGAACCATCGTGTTTCTGTTTCAGGCTTCATGAGAGGAGGCGGAGCTCAGTGGTGGTCAGTTTACCTGGATCAAATCTTTCACCAGGAGACCTTTTTGTGTCCAACGGAGCAGCTGACATGATAAACGATTCGAACCTTTCTGGTAAAAAACTCCGTTATGTCATGTGAGCGATGGTTCACAGCTTTAGAAATGGTGTTCTGATGAAACATTCTGTGAAGTTAATGTGTTATTGTTGTAGATGGTTCCTTGAATAGGCCTGTCACGATAACAAATCCTACTGGGCAATTAATTGTCTCAGAAATTATTGCGATAAACAATAATATTGTTTGAAATTTGACAATAATTAGTAATTATTGTCAAATTTCCTTAGTACCTTTTTTTAACCATTGGATGGCAGTATAATACTGTTTGAACCAAAGGATGGATAGTGAGGGAGCGTGTTTCTTTTAGAAAAATGGGAGGGAGGCCCCTTGACGTGACATGGGCTGTCTCCTTTCTTTTTTCCAATTCTCAAAATGGCAGACGCTCTGTGTGGTTTGAGCTCTTTAGCATAGCACTTTTCACACAACACTTTTAATAAAAAATAAAAAAAAATCAGTAAACAAGTTCTCAGCTTCTTTTTGCAGAGAAAAACAACTTTTTAGACAAAGGCACGGGTTTCAGCCGTGAATTTTGGAGCTTTGACAAGACGGAGGTTTTTTCCCCGAGGGCGGACTGTTAGCTTAGCTTGTAGCTTAGCTTCTCAGCTTAGCTGCTTCTCACGATTCAAAAATGCGATTTTGAAAAGTTAATGGTTATGGTAGATTTTAAAGAGAATGGGGGGTCAGTGAAGAGCACCAGAGCCTTTTGTCATCCAGTGTCTTCAGTAGAAAGAGAGAGACACGAAGAAACGATAAAGCCGATAAATGAAAATGTGGTCGATAATTTTCATTTATCATGTGATTAATTGACTTACAGTTTATTGTGACAGGCCTATCATTAAATAGCCTCTGTTTGGAGAAACAGAATTTATTTCTGACCAGATAGTCGAGCTAATTGCTGTTCAGTGTTTTGACAAGACTGAACTGAATTGCAGCCATCTTGAAACAAATCCAACCATTCATGCAAATGCTGTTTTAAATATCTTTTGCATGCTTGTCAGTTTGACATTACCGTACATTATTATTTACAATGAATTGTGTGGTTCCAGCAGGAAAATACAAATAATTTGGCCATGTAATGTGAAACTAACTTCATCATAAAGGTTCACATAATAGTATTTCCCTGAACCTTTTTTAAATGTTTCAGATGAGATTTGTTTAAAAGTATTAGCTACTACCGTACTGTACTTTGGTCTCGCTCAAATTAGCCATTAGATCGGTATCTCTGTTAACTGTTCCTCAGAACTCCACTTCAAAAGATTTGAACTATCATTTTAAGACAGTTTTTCTTTTCATTTTCTGAACTGAAATGACCTCTGTGTACACGTCTGTATGAGTCACCATGTTAATAGTTTCAGCTGATAAATGCAAACAGCTTGACTGTATCTACTCCTGTTTACTGGAATTAAGAGCCAAAAAACAAGAGTTTATTTCAAAAACAAAGACAAACTTTAAAGAGTCTTTAAAGAGCTTTCTATAAGCAACTCTTGTAGAAACATTTATGACAGACATGATGGAGTGGAGACTTTTTCAGGATCTAACTTATCTTTCAGGCTTCAACCCAACACCAGATGAAGAGACTATATAAAGTAGATTGATAGTTTTGTTGCTTGTATAAACGGTGATAATGTTCAAGGCTTAACCTTTGAACCTTTTAAAGGCCAACAGAGTATTAACGTCGTTTACTTTAGTAAAGAGTGAAAGTTTCTTCAAATAAGTTTGCTCAAGCGGCTTAGCCTATATTTCTATAAACCTCACAGAACGTTTGGCTGAATTACTGCTTTGAATTTAAATTTGATCAACAAAATCCTATAAAATAAAGTTTCTTAAGAAATGAATTCAGAATGCAGATATTTATATTAGCAGAGTTGGAAATTTACACTAAGAAAGAAAGTAAGTTTTTTATTTTTTTCGGTTTGAGTGGAGGGCTAAAAGTTTCAATTTATATTTCAAATGACAAAATGTGTTCAATTAGTTTTTGTAAACTACAGTATTTATAAAAAATTGCATTTTTACTATGTAATTTTTAAGCTAGATTCTGTCCAAACCTTGTGTTTTATTCTATTAATGTTATCAAATTACAGAAATAGGTCTAAATCTTAATTAATAAATCTAATTATTATAATGTGTGCTTTGTGTTTTCTTCCTACAGATACAAAGAAATCCAAGTGGCCCTTTCTGAGGCGCAGCACGGTGAGTGGTAGGCGTGCCTGAGTGGTGCCAGCGACGTGTTTGTGGTTGTTTTGTTATAAAACTGGGCAGTTGGTGTGGACTTTGTTCTCTGACCCACTTCTCAAAGCAGATTAGTGTGTTTCCTCTCATCCCTTTTGGGCCGAACAGTTTTTGTAACAAATAAAGACTTGGAAATGCAGAACCTGAGCCAGACTTGTTCGTTCAGTTCTGGAGACTGATGCTGCTGCACGCTGTACGCTGTAACCAGGACCAAACAGCAAACATGCATATAACAACTTTTTGGGTCAAGAGAATAACAGAAAACTGCTTTTTGTTTCTGTGTTTTTAACATTTCAGACTAAAGGGAAGCTGCAGACAGGCGCAGTACCAGACATAGAAAAATGCCTTCTAACTGTGCAGATTCAAGACTGGAGAGGCACCGAGTTTCAGAAATACAAGGTGAGAAGTGACGAGTGTCTGCTGCAGATCTTCTCTGCTTCATATTTAAATCTGCCTGTTGGTTCAGGCTAAGTACTAATCCAAGCAAAGTTTGAACTACAAAGACATCCTGATTTCCAAATCAAATACGACTCAGTGTTTGCCAAAAGACTTAAAACGACAACGAAACTCCTGGGAAGGTGAAATGACACCTGTTGAGCAAAACCAGAATTTCTAGGCCACAGCCAGTCAGGTCAACCGATCTTGAGTACGGTATATAAACAAACACTGTCCTGCATCTGATTCACGATGGAAGGAAATCTAAGGTCAGGTGTAGAAACTTTGGGTGGAAGCTGCAGCTTCTCTGAGGGTTTCGTGACTGTTGTTGTGCCCGTCTGTGCAGGACTTCTGTCTGGACGAGTTCCTCCAAGATCAGCAGGTGAGCATGACCTCTGACCCTCAGGGTCGAAAGAGACAAGAGGCCATCTGGGAACTCTTCACCAGCGAGTGCGTTTACTTCCTGGACCAGCTCATGGTTCTCAAAGAGGTGACTGTCCATTCACAGCCCCCACAAAGCACACAGATCACAAACAAACAGACCAAGCCCAAATGAAACCCGACTCCTGCTGCATTGTGATTTTCAGCATCACGCTGAATTAGTTTCCTTGGTGTTCACAGAAAAAGTCTCCAGGTCTTTTTCTCTGAGCAGCAGCTGGTTTGAAATTTAATGCCAGGTTTTAGCAAATGGCTCCTTCTCTGTCTGAAGTCTTTGTTTTTTGTTTTTCAGGTGTTTTTGGCGACGCTCACAGACCTGCAGCTGAAGAGCTGCCTCGCTGATGTTGACTCCTGGAGGCTGTTTGCAAACCTGAATGAACTTTGCCTGGTGAGACAACATGCAGATAAGCTTCACAAGGCCTGCTCATTTCATATTCACAATGTAAATACAGTAATTTGAAACAACTGCAACTTTCATAAACACAAGATAATATTTGATCTGATCTTAAACTTGACAAATTCCAGCCCAAACAAACACTTAAAATACAAAGTCCATGTTTTAAAACAAATTTTTATTTAAACTAGTGAAAACAACAAAAACCTCAAGATTATTTTTAAGAGGACAATCCTTAAAGTCTATTTTACCAGATAAATGTATCATTTAAATTAGTGGTTTTTAAAACTGGGCTCTGGACCCACACTTGTGGGGTCATGAAACACCAAGTGTGGGGTCCTTAAAGGTTTACGGAAATCAAATAAACTTTAAAATGATTGCTAATAGCATTTTCAGTCTTAACTGTTACAAAACAGTAAAAATAATATCCATAAATGTGTAAAGTCTTCATATAATTGTTAACAAGGCTATTTGGTTAATGGTTTATTACAGTTTTTTTTTTTCCAACAACATAATCGGGGTCTCAAATCTACAAGTTTTTATTTTGTGGATTAAAAACAGAGAAGTTTGGGAACAAATACACAAAAGTAAAAAAGAAAAAACTATACATTTGAAACACTAGTTTAAACAAAAAAAGAGTAACATTTGTGAATAAACTACTGTATATATTTTATTTATCACAATGAAATTAATTATGAATCTATATGTAATATTTTTCTCTGTTACTCTTTGGTATTTCTAGGTTCTATTCTATCCCATAATAATTTGGAGATTGAGTGTTTAAGAAAATATCTTCTTTTTTCTTTTACTTGGAGAGAATCACACTTTGAGCAAAATGTTCTAGAAAACTAGGAGATAAAAGAAGCGGACAGGAAAATAATTTTTAGAAATACTAGTTTTAATCATAAGTAGCTGTGAACAAACTGAAAGTGCAGAACGTCTCGTGGCCTCATGGTGACACCTGCTTTCTGCCTTCAGGTGAGTTCCAGTTTCCTGAAGAACCTCCTGCGTGTCATTAAGGACACGCTGGAGATCACGCAGGGTGGCGGGCCCACTCTGCTGGAACTGCTGAGCAAGGCAAGTATGAGTCAAGTTCTGTGATAACACTGCACTAAACACTTTAATTACTACATCCTAGTTTTTCATTCGGATTTTTAAATTTCAATTGGAAGTGTGTTAATATTAGGGGTGCGAATTTCTCAGTGTCTGGAGAATCGATTCGATTCCGATTTTTGGTGTCACGATTCAATTCAAAATCGATTTTTCGATTCAGAAACGATTTTTCTATTGAAATGGTCATAAATTTAGTTTCAGTTATGTAACTGACAAGCTGAAAAGAATAAACAACAATTTAAACAAATAGAACATTTATTTAAAACAATAATTTTAGGTTCCTTATTGTATCAAATTTTTTCTATCGTTTGATATTTTTACCAAAAATAGGAACAAATAATACAGGAGTGCATAAAATTCTGTAAGTTAAATTACCAGTATTAGTTTATATTAGTTGCCTAGATTTCTCTAAAACAATAAAATAAAAATCTAGGAACAAATAATTTATCCATCCATCATCTTTACCCACTTCTTCCTTTTCGAGTCACGGGGTCACTGGTACCCATGTCAGCCATCACTGTGTGAGAGGTGGGGGACACCTGGACAGGTCTCCAGTCCATCACAGACAAATGATTCAAAATATATAAATACAAAAGTACCGGTAACTGGTAAATGGAGCTTATTTATATAGCGCTTTCCAGCCCCCTGTGAGGAGCCCCAAAGCGCTTTACAATACCAGCCATCCACCCATTCATTCAGACATTCATACACCGGTAGTGGTAGCCTGCCTTGCAAGGCGCCATCCAGACCTACCGGTAAACAGACTTCAGCGGCAGCCTACCAGAGTGCATTAACCTTTAACTCAATATAAAATACAGACTTCACAGTTTTTTTAACCATATTGATTCATATTTAGTAAATCTTTAACAAAATTTCAAAAACTGTGCAAACCTGCATTAAAATCTCTTCTGAACTGTAATTTATAAACCATAAATTGTATCATTTAGGGGAGTGGTGGCGCAAAGGTTAAGAAGGTGAGCTTGTGATCGGAAGGTCGCCGGTTCAAGCCCCGGTACCGACAACATCAAAGATGTGGGTGGGATAAGTGAAGCGGTCACACTTGTATCCACCCTCATCTGCCCCACTCTGGGCCCTTGAGCAAGGCCCTTAACCCCCACCATCTGCTCCCCCGGGAACCCTAGATATCAGCTCTCTGCTCCACACAGAGGGCTGTGGTTGCTCGGTGGTCTGTGGTTGTGTCAGGAAGGGCATCCGGCGTAAAAACAACTGCCAAATCTTCGTGCGACCAGTTCGCTGTGGCGACCCCTAACGCAGGGAATAAAGCCGAAAGAAGAAAAAAAAAAATAAAAAAAAAATAAATTGTATCATTTAGAACTGGCTCCAGTCGATGTGTCTTGTCTGGCCTCTCCAACCTGTTAAAAGACAAATTACATTAAGTTTGTTGTACAACTTGTCTATTAGTTTTAATATAATATGAGAAACTGTTACCTTTGAGCTGCAGCTGCATCAGAACTTCTCCCACGTTATTCTTGTTTCATGCTCGGGCTGTGTGGACCTTTATCTACATGAAGGAATAACGTACGTTGCTTCCAGCGTATTAAAAATAAAACGAAAGTTACGAATGTAACTACGGTTCTATGAATCCCGGATGACCGCCAGAGGGCGGTGCTGAAAGCATTGAATATTCCCTTTGTGCATGCGCCGTTCGAGTAATAACAACGTCACACAGGTGTGACTGAATAAGCAATCAAGAGGCTACATAGCCTAGCGTTATCCGTTAATTCAGTCCTACAGAATCTTCTCGCGTAAAGCAAGGATTTTGAGTGACAGAGAAGCTCTGGCGGTCATCCGGGATTCATAGAACCGTAGTTACATTTGTAACTTTCGTTCTATTTCATCCCTCCTGACCGCCAGAGGGCGGTGTTGAAAGCACTGAATGACTAGTATCAACGATGTCACAAGGAATCCTGAGCACATACCTCACAGAGGAAGCCCAGAGGACTCTTGCAGAAGAACCTGGCCCAGGGGATGAGGGGTGACCCCGTTAACCCTGTAGAATCTGGTGAACGTGCTTGGGGAAGCCCATGATGCAGCAGCACATATTGCTTCCAGTGAGACCCCTCTCAGGGCAGCCCAGGAAGCGGAAAAGCTCCTGGTAGAGTGTACCTACACGCTGACTGGCAGGGGATGGTGTCCCGTTGTGTAGGCGTGGCAGATGACGTCCACGATCCAGTTGGAGAGGCGCTGCTTGGAAAGAGGGTAGCCCAGTCTAGGGCTCCCGTAACATACAAACAGCTGGTCTGAGTACCGTATAGCGGCAGTAGCTGCAACGTATTTCTCCAGTGCCCTCACTGGGCACAGCAATCCAGACCCCTCGCCAGGCGTAGGTTGAAAACTTGCCAGCCTTAAAGCTGCAGTATGTAGTTTCTGGAAAACGCTGGACTTAGAAAATTTTTGAACAGAGACACCTTTCTGGTCCCTCCCCCTTGCTCTGGCTGACCTGCAACTCACCCTCCTTAGCTCCTCCTCCACAGCATGGCCTGTCTGTGACTGGCCAGGCAGGGTTGGGACAGGCGGGTGATGGGCGGGGGATGGGCGTGTGAAGCTCGTACATGAACCAAACTCTGTTTTTATTGGCTGGTTAAAAACTCTGTTTTTATTGGCTGGTTAAGGGCGGGTCACTGTGGGTTTTTAGAAATGCTTGTAGTACCACCGGGAGAAGCCAGATGACTATAGTTTTTTTTCAGAGATTACCTGTCTTAACATCAATCTGTTAGGAGATAGTGACAGAGTGAAGAAATGTTAAAAATATATTTTTAGAAAAGTTACATACAGTAGCTTTAACGGTTGGTTACGGTGAGAGTGGGATAAGACGTTGTTTCGTCGTAATAGGCACATGAAAATAAGCATCTGTCAGGTCTATAGACATGAACCATTCCCCCTTTGTGACCATACGATGGGACGAAAGCCGCCCGTCTTTTTTGCACAAGGAAGTAAGTTGAATAAAAGCCTCTGGGTTGTCGCAGAGGGTTCACCGCCTCGATCGCACCCTTGGCCAGGAGGATGGAAAGCTCCTGGTCTAGTGCTCGGGCTTTCACCGGGTCGGTGATTACAGTCATCTTGACCCGGTGTGAGATGTGAGGCCGCCGTTGGAACTGTAGCCGGTAACCATGGGTCAGAGTGGCAACCACCCATGCGTCCCCGGCGTGAGCAGCCCAGTATCTGAGCTGCTGGTGGGAGAAATATTCGACGGTTGGCCTGGTGGCATCACCGTCTCCTTCTCTAGCCCCTAGGGGCCGTGGGGAGCGGCGGCCAGAGCCCATGGTCCGGACCTGTCCAGCTGGTTGGCGGACCGATTCACAAAAGGTCCTGTTTGGTCTCTGCTGGGCCACACAAGGGCAAGGACCCGGAGGCGGCCGGAAGCCGGGAACCACCGGGGGGCACCTCAGATGCCGAGGAGGTGGAGGGGGCATCGCCCTGCTAAGGGTCGAAAGTTGCTGCCTCGTCTGTCGTGCCTGGATGGTCCGTTCGAGCGCATCCAAGGCAGCCGGACTGAACAACTCCCCTGGCACCACCGTAAGATCACGGAGGGATCTACAACACGGCTCGGCCAACGTTGACTGTGCCAACCAGACCTGTCAGCAGGCTTGGACCAGGAAGGACATCACGCGCCCTAATTCCCTCGTCATCAGCACAAACTGTTGAAGCGCTGCATCACTAAAGCCCATCGCCGTTGTTGCACCACTGGTGCTCTGAAGGGACGCAGAGATGGCAAACAAGAGATGTGCCAAGGAATTGCCGAGGCGACCAGCATGAGCTCCGGCATGATGGGCTCTGCAGAGCAACTCGTCCGTGATGCGACACTGAGGTCATGGGCACCAAACATCACTGTGCAGGGCTGCCTCTGGTGATTCAATGAGCGAGGCAACAGCAGGTTCAATCGACGGCATGCGATCCAGGCTTGCCGCAGCTGGCTCATGCATGGCCGCCAACACTCAGTTATCCGTGGAAAGGCGCACCAAGGTCCTTGGATCACGCTAGCAGCCATGTAGCTCCTTCAAGTACTCCTCTGATGGAGGGATGGTAAAAGAAGGAGGGGCCTGTCCGCACCTGAAAAAGGCACTTCCCGGGGTAGACCCCTCTGGCTACGGGATGTCCAGCTGCAGTTGAGCCAAGGCCAAATGCGTGACGTCCTGCATAGAGCCGTCACCTGACTCACTACCTGCGTTCCTAGATGAAGAAAAAGAACCAGTCACAGAGATCAACCGTTCCTCCTCATCACCTAAAAATGAGAGGCAGAGGCAACCAAGGATAAGACATCTTCCTCCGCAGCCACCTCAGGCATGGGTGGGGACGAGAGTCCAGTCACTGCCACTGGCTCAGCCCCCAGTTGGCGTGCCTGCAAAAGGGACTTCATTTCCGCTAGTTCAGCAGACAGCCGCTCCACTCTTGTGGAAAGACCCCCGATCACACTTGGCTCACCTCTTTCTAGGAGGGCCCACAGGGACTGCAGCCTCAGTCCGGCGCTTTGAGCGCCTGGGTAGAGCCTCCTGCCCAGATGGCGGGAGGTCACTGCTGAGCTTGGGACAGAGCTGGGCCATCCGAGCCACTCTTACAGAACGAGGCATGAAGCTGCAGTTCATGCAGGGGTTCTCCGACAGGGTCTCCACCAGATGGTCATGTCCAAGGCAGGCAGGACACTGGTCGTGACCGTCGTCCGCCTGGAGCACAGCCCCACAGTCTGTACAACAGTGAGAGCCATCCATACTCCCTACTGTGGCAGCGTACGCAAGTGTAGGGGAAGAAGGCCAAAATTGGGAGAGGGTGCGCAGACGCTAGCCTTCACCAATAGAGAATTAGGCTGGCGAAAAATGAATTGGGAGAGGGTGCGCGGACGCTAGCCTTCACCAATAGAGAACCAGGCTGGCAAAAAATGAATTGGGAGAGGGTGTGCGGACGCTAACCTTCACCAACAGAAGCTCAGCCCAACGGAGTATGAGGTTGGCAAAAAATGAATCGGGCAAAAATAATGAATTGGTAGAGGGAGCGCAGATGCTAGCCTTCACCAATGGAAATTAATCGGGAGAGGATGCGTGAACGCTAGCCGTCACCAATAAAAACAAGGCCAAAATCCAGAGAGCCTAGCACCGCTAGTTCAAACCAACCGTTTATGAGGTTAGCGAAAAGTGACTTGGGAGCGGGTGCGCTAACGCTAGCCTTCACCAAAAAAAAACAAGGCCGAGAAAATTAAGGAAACTAGCACCGCTAGCTCAACTCAAAGAGATTAGCCCCGCTAGCTCAACCCAACCAAATAGTTTATGGAAGGTGCACGAATGCTCGCTTTCCCAAAGTAAACAAGACCAGAATACAGCTGGCTACACAATAGAGTATACTTACCTACGTGTCGACCTCACGTGGAAATTTCCTCCTAAAGCGGACAGAGCCACACCAATGGCAACAAAACCGCAGTCAAGGCAAAATAAAGACTACTCACGTGACCACACAGTAGCCTCCTCCGAGGCGGACGGAGCCGCAAATAAGTAAAAGTTACTCCCCAGTGTTGAACCACATCAGCAACACTGTGGTTTGGGAGCGGGGCGAAGCTACTGTAGCCCAATGAAATACCTCGATAAAGGTTAAACCGTCGCGGCCCACGGAGGGTGAACACACTGCTCCGGCCAACAGGCAGTCGGGCTTCCAGCGACGGCGAGAAAGAAAATCCAAAGGTCTGTAGCCTTGGATCGAACATGCGCGAGAAGAAAAAAGGACTGAATTAAAAAAGATAACGCTAGGCTATGTAGCCTCTTGATTGCTTATCCAGTCACACCTGTGTGACGTGGTTGATACTCGAACAGCGCATGCGCGAAGGGAATATTCAGTGCTTTCAGCACCGCCCTCTGGCGGTCAGAAGGGATGAAATAGAACTAAACCCCTCAACGTCCACTGAGCTGTCTGCTCATAAATCCTTTGTGATACAGCAGGAGATGGAAAGAGAAATCTTTGCAGCAAACTTCGCTGGTCGGCTGCTTTCACTTTCATCTTCCGCGCATTTTATTGTATTTCCAAAATACTATACCATAATTTTATTTGACACTTCTTGCAAACAACCATTCTCTTGTTAAGCTCTGTCTTCCCCCAGAATGTTGTTGGATATGAAATTAGTTTTAAAGATGAAGGAGCGGGTTGAATGGCGCTGTCCTCCTGCTCCATGCTAGCAGGCTCCATTCAGATAAAGGGAGCTGGCTAACTAGCTTGCTGTACGGTGGCCTACACCGCCAGAATTCTACGGTGGCCGAACGGACACAAAATGCAATGTGCAGTATGCTCAGGAGTAGGAGCGGAAAAAATATAAAATTAAACATGTTTTAAAATCAAAAAAGGCGTTCAATACAGGATCAACTGGATTTTATTTGTTGCAGAAAACGTTTCGACTTCTGTCTGCAACAAATAAAGTCCAGTTGTTCTGTATTGAACGCCTTTTTTGATTTTATCATGTCCTGGACGACTGAGAATCTTCACCAGCATGTTTTAAAATCGATTTTGGGTCTTTTAGAATCGATTCAGAATCGCCAGGACTAAGAATCTAGATTCTTTAAAAAATAAAAAAAAATCTGCACCCCTAGTTAATATATTGTTGTAGCGTTAACATTATATTTTGCTGCACTAATTAGGTGGTTTAAAATGTATGAAATAAGTGCTAAAAACTGCAGTAATTCAGTTTTTAAATTTTTACACATTTAAACAATTTGATCTGTAAGGTTTTATAAATGATCACAAGGAATAAACGGGTTAAGATCTGCATCACAGGAAGCAGCAGAAGGCTTATTCTTTGCTTGTGTGCAGGTTGAGATCTGCTATTTGTTTATCTGACGTGAACCATAAATCTGTGAGTGTTTGAACAGCGCTCGTCTCTTTTCAGACCTTTCAGGAGAGCATATGTCACTGCCTGGAGAAATACTGCCTCAACTACTCCTCGGCTCTGCTTTATCTGCACAAGCTCGTGTCCAGGGAGGACTTTGGATCGTACGTAAAGGTACAAGAGACTGTTTGTTTGTTTGTTTTAGCTTGTGGTGACAAGAACGCTGTGTACCTGTAAGCTGCAGGCGACGTGTGGCAAGTATGAAAGAGGACACGCCGCTACTGTACGCTGCTTTTAAAACAATTAGCTCATAGTTGGTCCTGCCAATGAGGAATGTCCCCATGTGCAACTTTCTCCTCGCGGTCACGTTGTTTCAGGCGGTTTAGGTTATTCTGACATCTTTTCACTGCATTTCTCTGCCCCCTCTCTTGTCTTCTCCTCAGTGGTGTGAGAGGAACGAACAGTGCCGAAGGCTGCTGCTGCGCGACCTGCTGGTGGCGCCGCTGCACAGGCTAACCCGATACCCGCTGCTGCTGCGGAACATCGCAAAGAGGTGCCAGCTGGTGGAGGAGACCAGAGGGTTGCACGCCATCACCGAGCAGGTGGACACATCTATATGTGAGCATCAGTCACAGCCTCACCTGAGTTTCTCAGTAGCTGCGTGACCCGTCAACACGTCGGTCTTATCAGGATCAGATGTCTGATTTGTTTACTTGATAAAACAGACCTGATCGTACGCTCAGCTTCAAAGGGTCCGAGGGATGTCATTCAGGCGGAGTTTTCTCAGCACCTTTGCTGAGATGTTTACAAACACTTTAGGATGTAATCTGGATGTAAGTGAGGTCATCTCTCAACAAAAACAGGCTGCTTTGTGGCTTTAGAGGTTCACATGTGTTGGACAGCAGCCAGCCCGCCTCTGCCTGCAGACATGTCGTGGCAGTTCATCACGAAACTTGAAGGACAGGCTGTGGGAAATGTGCTGCGCCTGTGTCATACCCAAGCACAAACCAAACCAACAAATCTTGAATCATATTCAGAAAGCTCGTTTCTCCCCACACCTGTTTAATGATGTTGGCGTCGTCTCTTAGGTGTGGGTGGCTGTTTACAGTTTGACAAATAAAACGTGTCGTGCAATCTCCACAGAATTGCCACACCTTTGTCATCACCACGTAGGTACGTAATAAACACAGCAGATAATAATTATCAGCCGTAATGGGGCGCAGAGGTGAGCTTTATGTATTTTTTTTTAATGTAAATGTTTTTAACTCTCTGCTGAACTTTAACCGAATCGTTGTTTCCAAAGACGTTTGGATGCTGTGCTGATTGTAAACAAAATCACATGACTAAAATCGTCTCAGATGTTATTATTTTAACTTTTGGGTTGCATCACTTCCGTTTTTAACAACTCTGTAAGAATTTGGGAATTGTTTATGAGCCTAAACCTTTTACAAATTCTTGTTTTAAGACGTTATTTCAGCCTCTCCTTTGTGGAAATGTTTGTGTGGGTCAGCAGAACGCCCTGACTTATATAACTGAACTTTTACTAAAAAGCCTCTACGACTCCCAGCATGGAGTTTTTTACAAAATCTTCCCTGAAAACACCGTGTTGCAATAAATCTGCAGGAATCATCCAGGGTTGATGTTAATTCACCAGTTTATTACTGAGCTTCCAAATCTTTTTCCGTTTATCTCGTGTTTTTTTTAATTACTTTTGGAAAGGCTCATTAAATTTTGTCTTGTGGTTCATGAGCTAACAGACAAAAACACCTTCTTTCAGCAGTCGGTGATGCAAAGGCTTGTACAGTAGTCCCTCATTTATTGCGGGGATTATATTCCAGACCCCCCCAGCAATAAGTGAAAATCTGCAAAGTAGGAGCGTTATATTTATTTTAGTATTTTAAGGTTTTATAAACCCTTCCCACACTCGTGCAATGTTCTAAACTCTTAAACCTTGTTTAAGAGTTGTTAAACATTTTAACAACATACTTTTATGTAGCCACTAAATTTTACTCAGCAGAACAGCAGCAGCTCGGTTCTGCTCTGACCTGGTTCCGTTTCGGTGGACCGACCCTGCCAGTTCTGGTTGGCTCTCTGGTTCAGGGTAGTGATGGTGGGCTCCAGAGAGAAGCTGGACCTATGGCGGCACATCCCTGCTCGGAAGTCCTTGTGGGCTGGCTACCAGTTTTCGGGTTCACCGATCAGTCTGGGGGTCTGGTTCTGCTCCGGTTCTGTGCAGCCCTTGAGCACTGAAGCACATAGAGGGCCGCTTCGCGCCTTTGAGTGGCCAGCTCGGGACTGGTGGTCCATTTGAGCAGTCCAATAGAGATGGAAAAGCCCCAGTGGGCTCCGGAGTTTGCACCAGACCTACGGCAGTGCTCGGAAGTCCTCGAGGGCTGGCTAGCAGCTCTTGGGTTCGCCGATGGGCCGGAGGGTCCGGTTCTGCTCCGGTTTTGGTCCGGTTCTCAGTGCGGCTTTCTGCATCCACTGGTTGCCAAAGTCACTGTAAAGAACCAAACTTTTTCCAATCAGACCAAAACGTTCCCTCTACACATTTCAGCAGAAGAAAATGGGGCTTCTGGGCGGGGCACTGTTGGGTTCTGGGAAATGTAGTCCTTATGGACTACATGTTGCAGACTATATGTGGTGATACAGTATAGGTTTATTGAGGGAGAACTACAAAATGGCAGCGCCTGCATGAAATATATTATTTTTTGGTTAATTTTTTTACTGTACTGTATCCAATACCAATACTGTCCCAGTCACATGAGTAATATTAAAGTTGACAATCACGTGCCATGTATATATTTTTTTCCTTGTGTTCGTCTGACTTTGAAAAATAGTGAAAGATCAAGTCTGAGAAAGTCGAACCACGAAGTAGCGAGTGACTACCATAAAACTAGAGCAGTGTGAAAATGGCTTAAAACCTTTAGAGAATTATTTCTTAGTTAAAACTTTTATCTTTTTTGTTGCAAATGATTAAGTTTTGCTCTATATTTGCTTTATTAGTTATTTTAATAAATGTGTCTTGCAACTGATGCAAAAGACCTGAAAGTACTGCAGATTGCAGACTGAGAGGTTTTATCTCTTCTGTATACAGTAATTTAATTACCGGTAGTATATTTGTGGATAAAACAGTGAGGTTTGTTCGCTGACTGTGATTTTTGTCTTTAACAGGCAACTTGCACTGCATAAGATTAAATTCAGTGAGAAAGTTGCTTCCTATAAAAGTTGAACATTTAAAAATATTTTTTAATAAACATTCTGACTCATGAGATTCCTGTTCTTTTAAAGCAGAGTTGTTGAACAGCCAGCATGTGACAGAAATCCGTCCTTTTCGTACCAAGTCGGCTGAGTGTGGTGTGTTTCAGGTGATTTGGAGGGAAAAGTCAAATGGCTGGATAACTACAGGAAGCTGAAGCAGTTGAGGGATGCGCTGGTGTGGCTGCCTGTGTGGGAGAGAGAGAAGCGTGCCTTCGTCCCTGAGGTTTGACTCGTCTACACGTTTGGTTACATGTAAACATTTGTGTTTTTGTGTAAAGCGTTGGTCACCGATGCGTTGTTACATTTCAACGAACCGTTGCAGAACCTGAAGCATCTCCTGAAGGCCGTCACTCTGGAGAACCTCATCTCTCACCGAAGTCTGCTGCACGAAGGGAAACTGGTGCTCACAGGTGTCTGGCACAAACCCAGCACATTTTAAAATAGTGCTCTGTGCTTCAGTTTGAACAAAATCTCACACAGTTTCTTTTTGGTTCGTTACCAGAGAACACAAAGCTGATCGATGTTTATCTGTTCCTGTTTGACGAATTCCTGCTGATCACAAAGATAAAGAGAAACAAAAAGGTTCGCCTCTTGCTCTGTCCTCGCTCTCATCTGGACTCGTGGTGGGACGTCGGGCTCTTAGCTCTGGTTTTCTGTGCAGAAGTCCACCAGTTGTGAGCAGAACTCTCTGAGACTGCAGCAGAACCTGGAGCTGGATCAGCTGCTGAAGGAGGGGTGCACCTTCACGGTTCTGGACCAGCCCATCTCTCTGGACCGACTCCAGCTAAAGAACATCGATCAGCTCAACGCCTCCGGTAAATGCAACTTTTGTTTCCAGCTGTGTTGACGTGGAGTCAAATGAGAACAGGGTCACGTGTGAAGCATATTTTTGTTGTTGCGTACCGATCAAATAATTTTCTGGTCTCTTCACAGCGTCAGGGCTGCCTCACTCGTTCATAATAATGCACCACAACCGCTACCAACAGTGTATCGGTGCGTTCATCCTGCAAGCTGCGTCAGAGGCTGCCAAGGTAGATCACTTCAACCCTGAAGTTGTGACGTGTGGTTCAGTGAGCGCTGAAACTGATCGTCCCAACCTGTAAAATATCAGGACACACATTTGAACCTTTCACATCAGTGTTTGTGAAATAAAGTCAGTCATTTTTTTTTCTAAAGTGGTGGGTCATTCACTCACTGCACCCTAAAACAAGACTTGAAGACTTTAATTTTTTTAATTCATGCATTTTTCAGTTCCATATTTGTGTGCAATAATTAACTTAATTTAGATGAACTTTGACATCCTTAATATTTGAGTGTAAGCTTCGTGTTTAAATGTGCATCTTTAAAAAACACTAGTTTATGGAAAGCTGATAATTACCTACAGCTTGTATCGTCTCATCGTTGCCAGTGTGATACTTTGCATTTCTGCTTCTGAACTCTTTCACGTGCTCTTCTTTCTCCAGAGAGAGTGGTTATCAAAGATGGAAGGTGCGGCGTCGGCGCTGCTGAAGCTGGACTCTCAGCAGCCGCGGCTGAAGAGCACCTCCTCATGGTTGGAGTCCTCGCAGATTTGACCCATCAGAACCTGTCGACGTGCACGTCGCCACCTGCTGAAGTCCGAGCGGCTCCTCCAGCACTGGGACTATTTTATAAAATAGATGTGTGCAGATGCCGCATTAGTGTACAATAAAATTTTGCTTATGTAGAAGTTTTTTTTTTTCTTCTTTGTCCCCCTGATCCATTTTATACATCTGAACAGTCGAGTCACTTTCAGTGATACTCGTTTTACAAGTTGGGAAAGAGAAGCTGAAAAGTGCATTTAGCACAACGCAACAACTTCACCTGCTGGATACGATATGAAAGGCTCCAACTAAATGAGCCAACGTTCTCTAAAACAGTAATGAGACGATGACCCGTCACATCGAGCAGCCAAAATTAACATCTGTGGTAGAACAGCTGGAATTAGATTTAGTCCAAATGATGAATCTACGGATCCTTTGAATGAACTTTCCCAAATATAATCCTAAAGAATGCTTTGAAGCATTTTTATGAGCAGCACCAACAAACAGATTTTGAGCAGAAAAGGCTTAAATATTTTGCTTTTCTCTACAATGAGTTTTTTTTTTCTTCCTGCTGAGAAATCCTGATCCCTAAATAAAGTTTGAGGTTTCCTCTTTCAAATGACATCAAGAAATCCTCATTGGAATACAAAAAACCTGCATGTTCTGGATATCAAAATTTAGCTTCAAAAGCCAGGAATTGGAAAATGTGCTTAATTTGTTAATTTTGAACAGATTTTGATTTAATGAATCATGTCTCAAAGCTAGGACTTGGTACCTCATGACATCACCATTCTGCCTTGGGACACCCCATACTTATTGCCTTATTTCAAATTTAAGGAAAAAAAATGTTAGTGGCAGAAATGGGCTTCCATACATTTAGGTCCTGAACAGCTGAGATCAGGGTTCAGGTCTCTTGGAGCTTGAACCGTCACATGAGCGCCCCCTGGTGTTGAAACATGAACAGAAAGCTTCAGTCAAGAGTAAAAGTTTAAATTAAAACCATACATATCTGATTAAACTAATAGCATTTAGTCACTTTAATGTCTCGTTATTGCTCTGATGCAAGACAGCCTGCTCACTTTGACTTCAACATGAACACCTGAATTTTATTTGTACAGTTTATGACGCGACTGCATAAAATAAAACCTCTGAAAGCTGAAATAATGTTGAGTGATTTATGAAGGATTTGGACCAACGTGCAAATATCAGATTTAGTAATCAAAACTGCATTTTCCTTCATTTAATCTGGCTCCTGACTAAAAATAAAAATACTGCTAAGCAGATTGTGTCTTACATTAAGCAAGAATAAGTTTACAGTATATAATTTTATTTTTTGTTCTAAAACTGCAAAGTGGAAGTTCTGTTTCTACAAGAAATGGTTATGCATCCTAGTGGTGGAGCTGAACGTGCTCCGGTTGTTCCTGAATTATCTTTAACACTGACTGAACCCTAAAAACTCATGGTGGGAGTTGGCAGGACCTCTGAGGCTCAAAGTTTGATTCAATCTGCACCCTAAAAATTCAACTCCCAACCCAGAGAGAAATTTAAAATACGGGAGTTCAACCACCAACCCTGAAAACTGCAGTGTTCCTGGTATGTGTAGAAATGAAGACATGAAACAACAATCTAGAAACATACTGTAGATTTTTATTTAAATTTGCAATGACAATGAGTAAGAAAATCAACTGGTGCATGTGAGCATCAACTCCCTCCTTCAGCTCAACTGAACCCCGGCCTCCGGCCCGACGTGGAGGAAGGAGGCACGAGTCCGTCAGGTCGCCGTGCACGTGAACGACAGCAACACAAACGGAGCTGCGGCTCAGCGCGTGCACGCCTGCGGTCGGATCGTTACGTGAAAACGAGTTAAGACGCCGACGAATCCAAACGCAGGTTCACTGTCGTCACGTCTGCGTGCACAGAATTCATCAGCCGAACATTCACAAAGACCGACGACAGAACAAAGAGCAGGACGAGCCGAAGGTGAGCCCCGAACACATTAAGGTGCAAATCGTTCATCTGGAGTTCAGGAACAGTCAGAAATCCTACAGTGCTGTGCAAAAGTTTTAAACAAGCCCCGATTTATTTACATTTTGCTTCCAAAAAGCAACTTTTTACAATCTTTAAGATGGCTTCAGCCAATTAACCTTAGCTAACACAAAAGTGTCTATAATTGAGTTTTACAGATACTGAGCCAACATTTGATGTGGCAGTAGCTGAGTCAATCACAACACACTCCGACTGAATAAAAATAACGTTATTTTCAAGGTTGAACCCAAACAGACGGTCATTTCCATCACACGATGCTCTTAATCTAATCTTAATCTGATATAAAGTGGCAGGTGACGTGCATTCCTCATCTTTTTTTAAAGGGGTTGTTTTTGTGAGCTATTGACACAACACATTACTTGAGTTATTTAACATATTGATCAAGATTACATAAAGGATTACAAAGTCTGGCTCCTCTGAAACAAAAAGAAGAAAATAGGGCATGACCCAAGACTTTTGCACAGCGCTGTACATCTGTGTTGCCTCAAAGTTTAGAAATAGTGCTTTTTCTCTGCCAACCTGAGGTAGACAAAACCAATTCAACTCCAAAAGAAACAAGTGGATTTTTTTTAGACTAAGTGTTAAAATAAAGACATTCTTCTGTTCTGATGAGTAAAAAGCACAAAGCGCTGCAGAACAGCGTGTGTAATCCGACTTCCAGTGTTTCCACCTGCTCCAGTCTGCAGACCATCGCACACGAGATCAAGATCACGTCAACAAACATGAACTGAACGAAGCAGGAGTTTACATTTACAGTGTTCTCATCTGGACCAAGAACTGAAATGAACTGCTGTACCTGAAAGCAGCAACAAAGTCCCCCGAGCTAACATTCATACAAAACACACATACAGTATATATATATATATATATTTTATATACACACACACTCAGCATCAGCTGGAGTCAGTGCTCGCGAGTGAAAACAAGCAGCAGAAAAAAAAACACACAAAACAACTTCAATGAATGACCAGTCTGCAAAAAAGCACCACAATTTGTAGAAAATACACAAAATAAACGCAGAACTCCAACACCAGCCGTCACACACAAAGAGCGATCACCACGCGCGCCCATTTCAGACGATGAAAGTGTTCGAGCCTGCGATTAAAACTCAAACGCTTTGAGGCGACGCTCTGAAAATACTGAAGAATGACCCGAACCAATCAGCTGTGGTCGCGCTGCCGACACATTCTTTGGTCGTGAAACGGAAATAAATTAACTTTTTTTTTTCTTCTTACAGGTTCACAGTCTGCCGCACAAAGGGAACAGGCAGTAGCTGATCCAGGTGTTTTCTACAGATAACAGCTGGTGCACAGTCAGACTAATAAATGCTTCCTCTGGAACACGGTTCACGTTACTGGACTTACAGCCGCAACTCGGAAAAAGTTGGGACGCTGTGGAAAACTTACAAAACAACCTGCAACTAATCTCTGTGAAAATATCTCAGATGCTTAAAGTAAGAAATGTTCCTTTTTGTGAAAAAATAAGAATATTGAAGTTGATGGCGGCAACGTGTCTCAAATTGTTCTGGAGGGACGTCCTGCAGTGAACTGGGTCCATCGGCAACAGTTCAGTCAGACCTGGGTGTAAACGAGCGTTATAAAGAGGCTGAATCTCTTCTCTCTTGTTCCTTATGGTTTGCTGTGCCATCCACAAATGCAGACTAAAGCTCTATCAGGCAAAGAAGAAGCCTCTCGTAGAAACGCAGTCGTCTTCTTATCAAATAGAAGGAGGCAAAGTGGAAAATCCAAATTTGAAACTCTTTTTGAAAACCACAGATGCCACATCCTTAAGAGAGGACCATTCAGTCCGTTATCAGCTCAAAGGACTGCCTCTCTGATGGTATAGGGGTGCATTAGGGCCTATTGCGTGGGCAGCTTTACACATCTGGAACCATCAACGCCGAAAGCTTTGTGCAGCTTTCAGAAAAACAAGTGCACAACTAGGGAAGGTCTTGCATATTTCAGCAAGACGACGCTGCGCCTCCATTACAGCAGCATGGCTTCGAAGTAAAGACGTTTACAGACTGTTGCTAAAAGAAGACGGTAAACAAGACTTGTTGAAGAAATATTGCTGCCATCAAGTTCAAAATGACCATTTGTTTTAAAAAAGGTGCGTATTTCAAGTTTAAACATCCAATATATTTATTACGTTCCTTTATGAGTGAAATATGGTTTTACCAGATTTGCACATTGCTGCGTCTTTCTTTACATTTTGCACATCGTCCAAACTTTGTTGAGCTACGGGTTATACATTACTAAACCTGACAAAAATCTTAATGCAGTCAATTTAATAAAACTGCATTATTTTGCTTTTAAAATACTGTCTTCATCTTGTGCTCATGACAAACTGCTCACATGAATATAAATAAATAAAAAACTAGCGACCTTTAGTTCATCTTGTTGTGGATAAGGATGCTAGTGGAAGAAAACAAAGTTTTTTTACACCTGATCTGCAAACTANCAGCCTGCTCACTTTGACTTCAACATGAACACCTGAATTTTATTTGTACAGTTTATGACGCGACTGCATAAAATAAAACCTCTGAAAGCTGAAATAATGTTGAGTGATTTATGAAGGATTTGGACCAACGTGCAAATATCAGATTTAGTAATCAAAACTGCATTTTCCTTCATTTAATCTGGCTCCTGACTAAAAATAAAAATACTGCTAAGCAGATTGTGTCTTACATTAAGCAAGAATAAGTTTACAGTATATAATTTTATTTTTTGTTCTAAAACTGCAAAGTGGAAGTTCTGTTTCTACAAGAAATGGTTATGCATCCTAGTGGTGGAGCTGAACGTGCTCCGGTTGTTCCTGAATTATCTTTAACACTGACTGAACCCTAAAAACTCATGGTGGGAGTTGGCAGGACCTCTGAGGCTCAAAGTTTGATTCAATCTGCACCCTAAAAATTCAACTCCCAACCCAGAGAGAAATTTAAAATACGGGAGTTCAACCACCAACCCTGAAAACTGCAGTGTTCCTGGTATGTGTAGAAATGAAGACATGAAACAACAATCTAGAAACATACTGTAGATTTTTATTTAAATTTGCAATGACAATGAGTAAGAAAATCAACTGGTGCATGTGAGCATCAACTCCCTCCTTCAGCTCAACTGAACCCCGGCCTCCGGCCCGACGTGGAGGAAGGAGGCACGAGTCCGTCAGGTCGCCGTGCACGTGAACGACAGCAACACAAACGGAGCTGCGGCTCAGCGCGTGCACGCCTGCGGTCGGATCGTTACGTGAAAACGAGTTAAGACGCCGACGAATCCAAACGCAGGTTCACTGTCGTCACGTCTGCGTGCACAGAATTCATCAGCCGAACATTCACAAAGACCGACGACAGAACAAAGAGCAGGACGAGCCGAAGGTGAGCCCCGAACACATTAAGGTGCAAATCGTTCATCTGGAGTTCAGGAACAGTCAGAAATCCTACAGTGCTGTGCAAAAGTTTTAAACAAGCCCCGATTTATTTACATTTTGCTTCCAAAAAGCAACTTTTTACAATCTTTAAGATGGCTTCAGCCAATTAACCTTAGCTAACACAAAAGTGTCTATAATTGAGTTTTACAGATACTGAGCCAACATTTGATGTGGCAGTAGCTGAGTCAATCACAACACACTCCGACTGAATAAAAATAACGTTATTTTCAAGGTTGAACCCAAACAGACGGTCATTTCCATCACACGATGCTCTTAATCTAATCTTAATCTGATATAAAGTGGCAGGTGACGTGCATTCCTCATCTTTTTTTAAAGGGGTTGTTTTTGTGAGCTATTGACACAACACATTACTTGAGTTATTTAACATATTGATCAAGATTACATAAAGGATTACAAAGTCTGGCTCCTCTGAAACAAAAAGAAGAAAATAGGGCATGACCCAAGACTTTTGCACAGCGCTGTACATCTGTGTTGCCTCAAAGTTTAGAAATAGTGCTTTTTCTCTGCCAACCTGAGGTAGACAAAACCAATTCAACTCCAAAAGAAACAAGTGGATTTTTTTTAGACTAAGTGTTAAAATAAAGACATTCTTCTGTTCTGATGAGTAAAAAGCACAAAGCGCTGCAGAACAGCGTGTGTAATCCGACTTCCAGTGTTTCCACCTGCTCCAGTCTGCAGACCATCGCACACGAGATCAAGATCACGTCAACAAACATGAACTGAACGAAGCAGGAGTTTACATTTACAGTGTTCTCATCTGGACCAAGAACTGAAATGAACTGCTGTACCTGAAAGCAGCAACAAAGTCCCCCGAGCTAACATTCATACAAAACACACATACAGTATATATATATATATATATATTTTATATACACACACACTCAGCATCAGCTGGAGTCAGTGCTCGCGAGTGAAAACAAGCAGCAGAAAAAAAAACACACAAAACAACTTCAATGAATGACCAGTCTGCAAAAAAGCACCACAATTTGTAGAAAATACACAAAATAAACGCAGAACTCCAACACCAGCCGTCACACACAAAGAGCGATCACCACGCGCGCCCATTTCAGACGATGAAAGTGTTCGAGCCTGCGATTAAAACTCAAACGCTTTGAGGCGACGCTCTGAAAATACTGAAGAATGACCCGAACCAATCAGCTGTGGTCGCGCTGCCGACACATTCTTTGGTCGTGAAACGGAAATAAATTAACTTTTTTTTTTCTTCTTACAGGTTCACAGTCTGCCGCACAAAGGGAACAGGCAGTAGCTGATCCAGGTGTTTTCTACAGATAACAGCTGGTGCACAGTCAGACTAATAAATGCTTCCTCTGGAACACGGTTCACGTTACTGGACTTACAGCCGCAACTCGGAAAAAGTTGGGACGCTGTGGAAAACTTACAAAACAACCTGCAACTAATCTCTGTGAAAATATCTCAGATGCTTAAAGTAAGAAATGTTCCTTTTTGTGAAAAAATAAGAATATTGAAGTTGATGGCGGCAACGTGTCTCAAATTGTTCTGGAGGGACGTCCTGCAGTGAACTGGGTCCATCGGCAACAGTTCAGTCAGACCTGGGTGTAAACGAGCGTTATAAAGAGGCTGAATCTCTTCTCTCTTGTTCCTTATGGTTTGCTGTGCCATCCACAAATGCAGACTAAAGCTCTATCAGGCAAAGAAGAAGCCTCTCGTAGAAACGCAGTCGTCTTCTTATCAAATAGAAGGAGGCAAAGTGGAAAATCCAAATTTGAAACTCTTTTTGAAAACCACAGATGCCACATCCTTAAGAGAGGACCATTCAGTCCGTTATCAGCTCAAAGGACTGCCTCTCTGATGGTATAGGGGTGCATTAGGGCCTATTGCGTGGGCAGCTTTACACATCTGGAACCATCAACGCCGAAAGCTTTGTGCAGCTTTCAGAAAAACAAGTGCACAACTAGGGAAGGTCTTGCATATTTCAGCAAGACGACGCTGCGCCTCCATTACAGCAGCATGGCTTCGAAGTAAAGACGTTTACAGACTGTTGCTAAAAGAAGACGGTAAACAAGACTTGTTGAAGAAATATTGCTGCCATCAAGTTCAAAATGACCATTTGTTTTAAAAAAGGTGCGTATTTCAAGTTTAAACATCCAATATATTTATTACGTTCCTTTATGAGTGAAATATGGTTTTACCAGATTTGCACATTGCTGCGTCTTTCTTTACATTTTGCACATCGTCCAAACTTTGTTGAGCTACGGGTTATACATTACTAAACCTGACAAAAATCTTAATGCAGTCAATTTAATAAAACTGCATTATTTTGCTTTTAAAATACTGTCTTCATCTTGTGCTCATGACAAACTGCTCACATGAATATAAATAAATAAAAAACTAGCGACCTTTAGTTCATCTTGTTGTGGATAAGGATGCTAGTGGAAGAAAACAAAGTTTTTTTACACCTGATCTGCAAACTACATATAATTACCTCATTATTTAAATGAAATTTTAATGTAAAAATCATTATTTTTAATTAAAGTGAGGACTTTCAAATGATTGATCAGTCCTGGGTTAGAATCAAATATTAAAGTAACGTGTATTTTACCTTTGTGGGGCAGACTTCGTCTCCACGGTTACAATAAAGACTTCTGCAGACCTTTAACACCGTGTGCTGACGACAGCGATGGACATGAGTTTAAAGAGATGGACGATGGTTCGTTCTCACTGGTTCCGCTCTCTGGCGGTCCACAGGAGTAGCAAAGGCACAAAAACAGATACAAACAAATCGATCTCGCCCCATCACGTGATTCTGGCGTCGCCTCAGCGGAACGTCAGAACCAGAAGTCCGATGGGAGTCAGCGTACTTGGTTTATCCTTTATAGTGCACGTTGAAAGTGACGAGACTCCTTGTTGAATAGAGAAAAGTATGGAGGGGGAGTGGGGGTTGAGGGGATGAGATGAGGGGGAATAATAAAGTTAAACGCCCATCAGCCTTGGAGATCCTCGAAACACGTCTCGCACACCCGCACCGGCTTCTTGGAGGACGGTGTCAGGGCGTTGCGCGACGAGCACTCGCCGCAGAAAATGTTCCCGCAGTGTCGGCAGTGGTGCTGGAATTATTGTTTTGAAAAGAGGAAGAAAAGTTCAATGAAATAAAATCAACATGCTCAGCTGTTTATATTTACAGGTAATCCTCGACTTACGACGGCCTCGAGTTACGATGTCTTGTGGTTATGACACGCATCTCCCATTAAAAAATATATATTTTGAAAAATTTATTTTGAAAAGCCGAGTTACGCAATTTCCGGTTTTACGTTCTAAATGTAGCGGCGGAGAAATACTGCCCTGTACTCTCTAAAAAAGCTAAGTCTGGACATTCAAAAAACAAAACGTGTTGGACCAAGCTGGACAGGCAGCAGCTGGAAAAGTAGCAGTATTATGGATGGCAGTTTTACGACGTAAACGCAATACAGAGGTTATTAAATCTTTTTTCCCTTCATTACGGCTCCCAAATGTATGTGTGTTTTGATAATTATGTAGGGTACTGTGTTAGGATAGGCTAAGTGCTTGGTAAAATACAGTACTGTACGTATAAGGTGAAGTATTTACGTATGTTCTGACTTACGTCGAAATTCGGGTTACGACGCAGCGCAGGAACGGAACTCCGTCGTAAGTCGAGGACTACCTGTATTTTTTTAAAAGCACAAAGTCCCTTACCTTTCTGACGGTGACTGAGAAGCCTTTCCCACAGGCCATGCAGTTCTGCACCTCGTGGTCCTCAGCCCACTTTCTGGTCAAACTTTGTGACTGTTTGATCTACAAGCATCAACAACAACAGATCCCATAACCTTTCCCCCGTGTGTAGGTGAATACTGTAAACCCTGCAGTGTGGTATATTAATAGTTTGCTCTGTAGTCGTTTGTATTTTTCCTACCTGGAGCGACTGGTTCTCTCTGCCGAGCTCCTGCATGGCTGCTGTTGTGTCGTCCAGCTTCCTCCTGAGCTCCATCACTTTGGTCTGCAGCTTCTCCATCTCCCCTTCTCCTTTCACACACCTGAAACACACACACAGCACAGGTCATTCCTCTCATCTAGTCCTGAGCAGGTGCTTGAAAAGGACAAAAAGTAAATGAAACACAGCTCGTCTTTATTAAACAAGAGGAGAACTTCCTGTAACGTCATGATGTTTGTCAGCAGTTATTTTGGAAACGTCAACTCTTTTAGCTAAATGATGCACCACCAAGCTGAAACAACACTCGGCTGTTAGAAGCACACAACGCTTGCTGCAGTGCAGGTCTGGACTTTGAGTTGGGCTTTATTTGGGTTTAAATATTTAGAACATACTGTACTGTACACCATCTGAAAACAGGCAAAGTGCTGCCGTCTTAAATAAAAAATAAAGTGTTTAAAAAAAGACTGTTCAATTTTGTTGTTGTTGTTAATTCAATTCAAATTCAAAAATACTTTATTAATCCCAAAGGGAAATTAAGTGAGCTCATCGTCCTGGTTTCATTCAAGAGTTGTTATAAATGTTGATAACTGTGAGCAGCAAGGATCTCCTGCAGTGAAGCCCAAGAATCTGGCCACAGATACTGATCCGTCCACCTGGATCCAGCTTGCCGTCAGATCCGGTGGGCGTTCCCCTGGGCAGCAGGAAGCCTGGCAGAATGGACCTTACCAAGCTCCGCCCACAGGGCCGCGTTTCATTGGCTAATACCCATAACACGTCACAGCGCAGCTTCCACGTGCGTGCCGGTCTCACAAAACAAACGCTACGGTAGCGTTTGTGAGACCGGCACCACATGCTACTTACATTGCTAGCTAGCATACGTGCAGATTTTTTCTGCGTCAGGGCTGGAAAAATTGTCCTCCACCGTCAGTGGGGTATCTGTACAGGAGATGTCAGGTACCCTGACCGTATTTGTGGAAGTAAAATTCACCGTTTCCCTATATGTGAAACTGAATGCCTTGCTTGGATCAAAGCTTGTGCACGACCACAAAACTGAACAATTATTTCTTTCACCAGCAGAGAAGGGTTGACCTGCTTTTGAAACCTGCTAGTTAACAACACGCGGTCACGATGAGAGAAAGCCACAGTTCACTGAACGTCCTGGAAGTTGGGAAGAAACAGCTCCGCTAACCCCACATGAGCTAGCTAACGCAACGAGCTCTACTGTCGATTTCACCTAAAACTGCACAAAATCGTGACACGAAGGCTGGATTTTAACTAACACACCAGACGGCTGAGCTCGTTTGCCCTCACAAAAGTCGCTGTCGGCGTGTTTAGCAGCTAAAGCAGCAACGGCTAACCAACCACTTAAGGAATGAATGGAGATTACAGTTAGCATTAGCTTTGCGACCAAGGCACACAAACTTTTGCCAACAATAGAAATCGCTGATTTCAAAAGTAACCCTCAAAACCATGAATGCCTGACTTACCCAGCCTTGCAGGACAATAGGCATCAGTGATCCTGTCCACAGCTGTAATAATGCTGAGCCTGAGCGTGTGAGGAGCTGTTTTCCCCATCAGACGGTAGCATTAGCGGTGACGCGCACGCTGTTTGGAGGCATCGCGTGGATCAAACAACTTGATAACGTCCACAAAAAAAAATAACATGAACTTGTTGGTTCCCCTGTCCATTGTCATGGCTGATATTTTGTTGGAATCTGGCAGAAATGATACACTATTCGACTCAAAAATACCCTGCAGTCAGTCGACGCCATGTTTTCTATTGACAACAAAGCTGCGCTTGGGAGACGGGCAGCCATCTTGGAGCTTAGGGGGCGTTTCTGGGCGGAGCTTGGTAAGGTCCATTCCTCCCTGAGCGATGGTCACTCCTCCCAGCAGTCTGCCGAGCTCCTCGTCACCACGGACAGACAGCTGAAGGTGCCGGGGGATGATCCCGGTCCTCCCGTTGTCACGAGCCAAGTTTCTCACCAAGTCCAGGATCTTGGCGGTCAGGTACTCGAGCACCGCTGCCAGGTTGACGGGAATTTGTCCACGGCGCCTCCTTTTTCAACTCATTTGGGATTTGGGGCTGTAGTTGAGATATTTGAGCTTTTGAGATGTTAATCAGCTGCTCCTGGTTGTTAAAAAACGCCTTGTTGTCATGGTTACGCATCATAACAAATGCCCAAAAGTAAAAAAAAGATTCAGTACATATCATTCCAGCTGCACAGCATCTGACATCAGAGTAAATCATCTGAAAAAGTGATTTACATCCAGAAAAGAGAGGAATTGAAGTTTTCAAAAGCAATAAGTCAGAATGACAGTAACAGATACTCCAACATGCAGTCGCCCCGAGCGGTGCGGTTCTACAACCAAGCACTACAGTACAGTGGCAGTAATACTGAGCTAAAATTGGATATTTCTTGCACGCAATTAAGAAAAAAGTGATTTGAATTATGAAAGCCACGCCCACCAACCTTTCCAGAAGAGCCCGCCGTTCGTCCTGGTTGTTCTGGACCGTGGCCTCCAGCACGGCGATCTCTCCTCTCAGCTCGTCCGTCTGTTTCTCCAGCTCGCCCACCCTCCTCTGGCTGCTCTGCAACTCCCTCTTCAGCGTGGCCACGTTCTCGTTGAGCGCCGTCACCTGCGCGCTCAGCTTCGCCCCGGCCTCTTCGCCGCGCTTCACCTGCTCCTCCCTGGCTCGCTTCTCTGTCGCCTAGAAAATTAAAAGCAACAGCTCAAACAGGAAGTGGACCATCTGTTGGAGGGTTTTCTTGTGGAGGCCACCTACCAGCTGATCGAGGACTTCCTTTGCTTGGTTGAGGAGCTGCTCCTCTCTCTTGCTCCTGCTGTCCCTGGTGGCCTGGTGGTCTTTCTGCTCCTGTGTGAGGGCTCCCTGAGCGGCCTCCAGCTGACCCTGCAGCTCCAGCTTCTGCTGGATCAGCAGCTGTTTGGCCTCCCGCAGCTCGCCCAGCTCCTAAACAACAACAGCTCTCACACACGTGCTCAAATAAAACCAGATCTTGGCTGATGGATTAGTGAAGCCTCCCTCACCCTCCCGCTCTTCTCTGCAAGACCCTTTAGCTCAGAAGATAGTCTTCTTGAATTTTTTTCCAGAACAACCTTGGCGTTGTTCAGCTCCTCCACCTTGTTTCGCTCCTCCTGCAGCGCCTCGTTAGCCCGACCCTGAACAGGTGCGCACGGTTTAAGGAAATGCTCATGGAGCGAAACCTGTGTGTCTTCATGCGTTAGCGGTTTTCTTTTCTCCAACCTGCTGCTCCTGGAGCTCCTTCATGCTTTGTTCCTGCCTTTGGAGCTCCTGATCTCGTTTGGAGAGCTTCTGCTCCAACAAGCTGCGAGCCGCTTTCAGGTCCTGGATCTGAGCCTCCAAACCCGTCTGATGGGTTCGGTTGGCAGCCAGCTCCTCCTGGGTCACGTTCAGTTTGTCCTCCGACGTCTGCAGTCACAGAAAGTTGCATTTTAGCATTCTGAGAGGAAATAAATCAAACAAGACAACTTTCATCAACGTTGCTGTATAAACCAGTGGTTCCCAACACTGGTCCTTGAGGAACACCGTCCTGCATGTTTACCGTATCTTTCGGCATATAAGTCGCAGTTTATTTGCCTAATGCCTGGTACCCACTGCACAACTCGAAACGCGCCTGCCGTCCCCTTTTGGCCGCTTGTCAGGGTCCCACCAAACCACTGAAGACCGTCTGATGACGTACACTAGGGGGCAGCAGAGAGGAGGGGTCTAGCTCGTTTTCCGGGTTCAGTTGTTGTGTTAACTGCACCTCCGACGGTCTTTGATGAGATAAAACGTTTTTTTTTATGTTTGGGGTGATCTACACTGGAGAGAACAGCAGCCTGTCAGCAGCAACTGTAAAAATGTCACGTTTCTTACCGGAGTTTGGTTCCAGTTCATGGAGGCTCGATCCGGTAAGTTTAAAAAGTCCAAAAAAAGTCCCGTTGTGGTTGTGTAATCAGATAGCAGAGGCTCTCCCGACTGTTTGCTAAACGCGTCGAGCCACCAGAGATCGAATTTTATGGCGTTGGCAGTTCGACGCCGACGCGCGCGTGCGTGTGCAGGCTGCCCCCGCGCCGCTTCGATCACTTGAATCGCGCCGCTTCCCTGTTCGCCGTGACTCCACGAGTCTCCTCATAGACTTTGAATGTAAACCGGCCGCTTCAGCCGCCCGACAACGGGGCAGTGGGTACCAGGCATCATTTGCATGTCCTGCGACCTATACGGCGAAGAGACATATTTATGGATTTTTCACCCATATTTTTAGACCAATTTTTGGCTGAGATATGACTGTTTCCATTCACTCTGACTGAAAAAATGTAGCAGTATCACTTTCGGCCGCTAGGGGCGCTAAAGGGCCCTCTAAGCTTTTGACAACTACCGGTGTACTTGTATGTGTACGGATATTTTAGAGCAAAAAAAAGTCCTGCTGGATGGACAGCGTGTGTGCGCACATCATGCTGCAATTTAAAGATAAAATTAAAGTGTTTAACTCCATTCCTGCCATCATCCTGGGAGGCTTGACAAAAGTGCTGCAGCCTCTGGACATTTCTGTGAACCGGAGCTTCAAAGCAGCTCTGTGCCGCCTTTGGGAAGAGTGGATGGTGGATGGAGAGCAACAGCTTCACGGCTACAGGACGGATGCGCCACGCAACGTTCCAGCAGGTCCTCGGATGGATGGATAAAGCGTGGACCTCAGTCAGTAAAGAATCCATCCAGTCGGGGTTCAAGAAGGCCAGGATGTTTGCTGGACGTGGAGGAGGAAGAGGAGGCTGTGCTCTGAGCTGCATCAACTACCGGTACCTTCTCAAGAGTTGGCAGAACTCTTCGACAGCAACACAGAGGATGAAGAATAGAATTCAATGGGTTTGAATAAATATATATTTTGAGCAATTTTATGAATAGTAGAAAAATCATGTCAGTGGACCTTTAATAGTTCGTTTAGAGAACCTTTTCATGATATGCTAATTTTTTGAGATAGGAATTTTGGGTTTTCATGAGCTGTATGCCAAAATCATCAGTATTAAAACAATAAAAGACCTGAAATATTTCAGTTGGTGTGCAATGAATCTAAAATATATAAAGGTTTCGTTTTTATCATTACATTATGGAAAATAATGACCTTTATCACAATACAGGTAGTCCCCGACTTACGAACGAGTTCCGTTCCTACGACGGAAATCGCCGTAAGTCGGAAAACACACGAGCCGCCACTTATACACGTACATGTACAGTACTGTACAGTTACCAAGTTACCAAGCACTTCGCCTATCCTAACACAGTACCCTACATAATTAAAAAAAAGACACATACAGTGCAATTTGAACCATAAT
>JBBPBX010032507.1:0-19610 GCA_038048925.1 Garcialebias charrua
GTAACCCCCCCATGATAGGCCAGGAATCCCTGTACCGGTATTGTCAAAAAACTTCTCTATTGTAAAAATGTTGGTTGGTGTCACAAGACGTTCATATGAATAAATTCTAGTTTTGATTAAAAAAAAATGGAAGCATAAAAAATGTGATTTTTTTTATATTAAACTTTTAACTACACATTCCACTAAAAATAGCCAAGCAACTGCATTATCTACTTAACACGTGTTAAAATAATGCCATGTTAGAAATCCAACAAGTGTTTAAATGAAAATGGCGCCACTATGTTTAAAAGTACTGTACAGATATGCCGGTTGTGTCGTTAATCATCCTGCTGTAACCAGTACAACTGGTTAAACATGTCTGATAACTTTATAATATACAATTTCTAGTTTATTGTAAGTAAAAGTACACACACGATTCCCATTACTGTACACAGAAAGAAAGAAAAAACAACCCTGGATAAACTTGTTAATACAAATTAATTAATTATTTGTATGAATCAAGTTCAAATAACACGCAGTTAGCTGACACAGTCACCCCAGTGCGCTGGGCCAGGCTGCAAAAGATTTCTGGGAAATTAGCTCACATGGGTGATGATTAGAATCATTTTGGGCAGAGAGTGCTGTCAGTACTGTTAGATCTACTATTGCAGGAGACAACCTGGCAAGGTATCAACTCTGCTTTAAGCAATGCTGAATATTTATTAGGATAACTGTGATACCATAAGGCCTCAACATGATATCCCAGTTTTGCTACACACTCACACACAAATGTATATCTCCTTTTGGTGAATTACATTTGTCGTGTGTGTGGACTGTTCATCCATCTGCAGTTCTGTTATTTCAACACAGCCAATCATGTTTGTCATTATTTTGGAAGCAGCTAATGAAACAAATATGACCAACACAGGCTTATCTGCTTATCTTACTGTAGGACTTACTAAGAGAAACCATAATAGGTGTAGGCAGGCTCCATGCACGAGACATCCTTGGGTGCTGCCAAAAACAAATATCCATTAACCCAGATACCACTAACCTGTTTGAGCAATACACATGGGGAAAGAATAAATGTGTGCTTAGTGCAAATGTATAGACTTGGTGGCTTGACATTGAAATAAAGAATTCAAGTTATTATTTGCTGTCTGAAACTTCCATTTACTCAGGTGAACACTGTGGTCAAGGTCACAATGCTGAAGATTTGAATCTGAGCCATGGACCTTACCAAGCTCCGCCCAGAAACGCCCCCTAAGCTCCAACATGGCTGCACGTCTCCCAAGCGCAGCTTTGGTGTCAATGGAAAACATGGCGTCGACTGACTGCAGGGTATTTTTGAGTCGAATAGTGTATCATTTCTGCCAGATTCCAACAAAATATCAGCCATGACAATGGACAGGGGAACCAACAAGTTCATGTTATTTTTTTTTGGACGTTATCAAGTTGTTTGATCCACGCGATGCCTCCAAACAGCGTGCGCGTCACCGCTAATGCTACCGTCTGATGGGGAAAACATCAGCTCCTCACACGCTCAGGCTCAGCATTATTACAGCTGTGGACAGGATCACTGATGCCTATTGTTCTGCAAGGCTGGGTAAGTCAGGCATTCATGGTTTTGAGGGTTACTTTTGAAATCAGCGATTTCTATTGTTGGCAAAAGTTTGTGTGCCTTGGTCGCAAAGCTAATGCTAACTGTAATCTCCATTCATTCCTTAAGTGGTTGGTTAGCCGTTGCTGCTTTAGCTGCTAAACACGCCGACAGCGACTTTTGTGAGGGCTAACGAGCTCAGCCGTCCGGTGTGTTAGTTAAAATCCAGCCTTCGTGTCACGATTTTGTGCAGTTTTAGGTGAAATCGACAGTAGAGCTCGTTGTGTTAGCTAGCTCATGTGGCGTTAGCAGAGCTGTTTCTTCCCAACTTCCAGGACGTTCAGTGAACTGTGGCTTTCTCTCATCGTGACCGCGTGTTGTTAACTAGCAGGTTTCAAAAGCAGGTCAACCCTTCTCTGCTGGTGAAAGAAATAATTGTTCAGTTTTGTGGTCGTGCACAAGCTTTGATCCAAGCAAGGCATTCAGTTTCACATATAGGGAAACGGTGAATTTTACTTCCACAAATACGGTCAGGGTACCTGACATCTCCTGTACAGATACCCCACTGACGGTGGAGGACAATTTTTCCAGCCCTGACGCAGAAAAAATCTGCACGTATGCTAGCTAGCAATGTAAGTAGCATGTGGTGCCGGTCTCACAAACGCTACCGTAGCGTTTGTTTTGTGAGACCGGCACGCACGTGGAAGCTGCGCTGTGACGTGTTATGGGTATTAGCCAATGAAACGCGGCCCTGTGGGCGGAGCTTGGTACGGTCCATTGTACTTTTTAAAAAGCCGTTTTGGTTTCAGATCAAGAAGACGTCAACAAGTCAGAATATTTACGGTACTAGATTCCTCAATTAAAATGACTGCTAGAATTTTAACTCGCATTTTAAAAAAAACAGTGGTGGGCAACGCTAATCAAAAAATTTGTTCCACAATTTCTAAAACGCTTATTAATTTTTTTAGGTCCACAATTTCAAAAGCACAAATGTCTTATGAAAATTAGGGGAAGCTAATCTAATTCGCTATTTATATTCGACAATTGGTAGCCGGCAGCGTTATGCAATATTTGTACTACACTGCCAACTGAAAAGTAACTAAAATGATCCTAAAAGGATAAAATTACAAAAATCAAAGGATTTATTTAATACTTTACGTACATACAGCAAACACTCGACCTACGTCACCCGCGACCTACGGCAACTCAGACTTACGATTTTATCATATTTAATAAAAATATGATTAAAAAAATAATAATAATAATTATTATTATTATTATTTTATTTTTATGTTATTAATTTCATGTGTATAGCACTTTGTTGCAGCTGTGGTTGTTTTAAATGGCTTTATAAATAAAGTATAATTATTAATATTACGTTTTTATTACAATTTGATCGTATTTACGCAACTTCCGGTCGTTTCCGGTCGCCATTTTACAATTGTCTACTGCAGTCAATGGAGCTCTAGACGCTCCTGTCAGCTGGCTTTAGAGGACCGTGTGTCCGTTCAGGGTTGCCTCATACGGATAAATTTGCTGGAAACACTCGGTCAACTCTGTGGACGTCTCAGGCCCGGAGGAGCAGCCGCCGATCGCCCCGTGATCGCTCCAACAACGCCGCCCGACATGCTAACGACAGCAGCTAACACAGGCGAAGACACCGAGCCGACATGCCGCGGAGGGGCCATCTGCGGCCGGGAGCTCGCCGCAAATGTCCGCCTGGCAGTCGGGGGACACCGAGCTAACGCGGAGATACAAAGCCGACAGCCTTTTTGAATGAACTGACATGCTAACCAGTGCTGCTAATGGCGGGGCCTAACCGTAGCTAACGCCGAGCAGTTGTTTTGGATGGAGGAACATCGCGGAGAAACGGCTTTCAGTAAGTTTTTTTTTTTTCTGGCTCCAAATGTATGAAGTTAAGAAGCTAACAGTCATTCTTTTAAACAGTTTTGACCACGTGTGTGCGTGTGGAGCGTAAGGAAGCTGGGGGAGCTCGCACCCGAGCTGATGCTAAAAGACGAAGGCAGGCTTTGACCAGCTCAAAGTAAGACATTATATTTTTTATTTATTGTACAGTACTGTATTCATTTACTGTACAGTTCTGTGCATGTTCATGGCCTAGTATGTCTGCTTGTTCAGTCTCATGCCATTAAATATGTGTGCGGCGCTCCGTTAGCGGTATAGCCGCGACCTATGTCAGAAACGCGGACCTACGACAGGCAGGTGTTTTTGGTCCGCGAGGTACGACAACATCGACCTAAAGGGCGAGATACACTCGAGCGTCCTCACGATACGCCTATACGCAGCTTACGTACGCTGTGGCAAAAGCGTAGCCCCGCGTAGCCCCTCAGGGCATGTACGTGCAAAAGTATTTTTTTACTACGCATACGCGATATGCATACGCGATGCGCGGTGTCTGACCTAAACTTCCCCGGCGCCGGACTGTTTTGTATGTTACACAAATGAAATAAATTCCCCTTCTTTATCGCTGATCGGGCCTTTTCTTTTGTTTTTTTGCCTAAAGTCAAGTAACCGCTTCTTCCTCCGTTCACTCGATGAATGAAATGAATGAATTCAGGTCCTACCTGGGTGCGCGATGTTTTAAATATTCCCTGGTGGGCTGTGTGCTGCAGGAAAAGCACTCCCTGTTATTATTTTTATTTCTGAGAGAACTTTTTATAACATATATAGTAGAAAGACCGTATCAGAACACCGCAGAAGTCTGAGCGAGCTGCTCATGATGCATTCTCGAGGTTTCACTTTGAGCTGACTGAAATCTGTCAATCATTTCAGTAGGCGTGTCAGCAAGTGACCAATCAGCGAGCTCAGTTGAGTCCCCTCCGTGCTCAGCTGCTCATATTACAACAAGGAGAACGCGAGCGTTTGAAAGCTGATAGTTTCTGAAAGTATAGAAGCGAAAACATACGCACAAAATATGCGCGTATACGCGCGTATACGGAGGACGCTTCAGTGTATCTCGGGCTTAAGTCACACACGTAGGTCCCAATCCCTGACGTAACTCGAGGGCTTCCTGTATATTCTATTCGGCCACGAAATTAACAAAAAAGAGAATGGCCCTCATTCACGAACCGTTCGTACGCACAGATTTGTTCTTAAACTGTGCGTACGAGCGATTTAGGATCATTTGTGGCATTCAACAATGTTTTCGTATCCTAGGATTTTTTTCAGATACGAACAAAATTTACGTGTGGTCCAGACCTGTCGTATAATTTACGAGCAGTCAGTCTGCTGTTATCCAGATGGATTTCCTTCACTAATAACTTCATATTTCGTTATTTAGAAAATATTTTGGGTTTAAAAAAATCACGCACCATAATTATTCTTGACAATAGGTTATTCTGTTTGAATTAGAATTATAATTTTAAGTTTAATTTGTCTGGTGTGTCGCGCAGGCTTCAGTGAGTCGTGCGCTCCCCTTGGTCATCAAAGCCGCTCCTCATATTAACACCCAGGTACATAAAATTCCCATACACCGCCGCAGAACAAGTACGAATTAAGACTGATTTTCATGCTATTGCTGGACTGCCAAACACCATCGGAGCAATAGATTATTATATCTGATTCGAAATATAACCTGCAGAATGTGGTTGCGCGATGGAGGAGCGCGCATGACTCATTTGTGCTGCAAAACATGTTGGCACGCGTCTTGCAGCGTGGCATTTATTGTCCATCCATCTCGCAGACTATTCCTTGACCACCTCCTGTCCGTGCTGCGGCGAGACGTTTGTTTGAAGCCATTTTCAGATCAAACCATTTATTCTTGATTTCTGATACTGTACGACCCACGGGAGACAAAACATATGCACTACAATATTAATATGAAGTTAACTGTAGTTTCGAGACATTTTAAAATGCTTCTGTTCAAAAACACATCCGACACTTGCGGGGGGGTGGGGGGTAGCGGTGCGCCACAGCTCTTCTGAATAAGTGAAACTATAATGTAACACAGTACACTAAAATTAAAGATATTTGACCATCCGACACTTGCGGGGGGTGGGGGGTAGCGGTGCGCCACAGCTCTTCTGAATAAGTGAAACTATAACACAGTTGTTTACACTAACATTAAAAATATTTGACCATCCGACACCTGTGGGGGGGTGGCGGTGCGCCACAGCGCGACTGAGAGCAGATCTCCGAACGCGTGAAGTTCCTCCTTTTACTTCTTGAGTTTGAATGAATGGACACTTCCTGCTGTCAAAAGGCAGGAAACGTGGCCTTATATGGTGTTTTGAGGGGTGGGAATTATGTAAATGACCTCTCCGCGAGCACGCGCAGGTTGATAGAACAGGTGGGATTCATTAAATTTACGCAGCCATTTACACACTTTTCTTGAGGATAGAAGACTTTGTTGAATCTGACGTGGCATGTTCGTACAAACACTTCGTACGAACAAAAGTAGGAGAAATTTAGGATAAAAATACGAACATTTTCGTGAATGAGGGCCAATGATCTTTTAATCCCTAAAACCACTTTTAAATCTCAAATACACGGGTGTGTCGCCACCGCATTTATACATAAAAGTAACCCAAATACATAAAACTAACGACTCACCGTCGAGTGGGCGACACAAAACACGCAATACAATCCTCCGGCCGCGTTAATTTGGCTTGAAACAGCGGGGTTCTCTGCGGATTTATCCAGCACAACCAGCTAGACACAGAGTTGCTGGGTTATACTCCGCAAGACTCCCTGTCTTACGTCTTTTACCCCCCGTTGAGTGAACAAACATTGCGCAACTTCAGGCTGCACTCCCGCTGTGATCCCCCGGTGACAGCCCGTCTTGTACGTGGCCCCCAAGCAGAACTGCAAGACGCTGCATACAAGACGGGCTGTCACCGGGGGATCACAGCAGGAGTGCAGCCAGAATTTGCGCAACCTTTTATCACTCAAATTTTCACTCACCAGGGGGTAAAAGACGTAAGACAGAAGTATAAACCAGGCTAGCGTCCAGTTCACCTCTGACCCGGAAGATGTCAAGATTCTATAGGTAGTCAACAGATTTAATGAAAAGTAACTAAAATACATAAAACTAACGACTCACCGTCGAGTGGTCGACACAAAACACACAATAAAATCCTCCGGCTGCGTTAATTTGGCTTGAAACAGCAGGGTTCTCTGCGGATTTATCCAAGAAACCCAGCACAACCAGCTAGCCACAGAATTAGCCCCCGAGTTCACCTCTGACCCGGAAGATGTCAAGATGGAATAGTCCATTTTTTAGTAGGGGGATACAGAAATCGACCGGTTTTTGTATTGCGTATTTAATGATCGTTTTCATCGTAACTATAATTATTTTTATGTTAAATGTACATTAACAAGCAGGATCAATGTTAGGGATGTAGGTGACTGGCCGGGGCGCGGCGGGGCCGGTGCCCCTGCTGATTGGGATCCCCAGGCAACGGCATCATTTGCCTACATGGTAGATCCGAGTCTGTTCTCCGCTCTGCTCCCTCCCCCTCCAACCCTCCCTCCTCTCTGCTCTTTACGGTGGGGAAAAAGGTAAAACAAGCAGCTACGGAGCCAGCATAAGAGCCTCTAAATAAGTTTATTGGTTTTTACTGATAGATAATTAGTTATTAGCGGTACTGCATTTTAAATAAAAATAGCACAAATCCGCTTATGAATTATAAAAGTTAGTCAAACCACAAAAACGCTGACAAAAAGTTTAGGTCCGTTGTAACCGGATTAGCGCTTTAGCGCTCTCTAGCGGTCTGTGCCCACCTCTAAAGTATCACACTTCACACTTTCATGTCCTAAGACGTTAAGTTTAAGGCTACATTTTGATCAAATGCACTCGATGGACTCAAAACACAAAGGATGGCAAAATCCACACAAAGTCTTAGTACTGTAATTTTCTTTGGATTTATATTTTAAAAACAATTCAGCTTTGTTAGATACTGCATTTTATGCAAATGCAACCATAACTTGTATGACATGACATCCACACATTTGTTGTCACTCATGGGATCATGTTTCCTTAGGTTTTTAGTCATTGGTTTGGAAACCGGTGAAGGTACCGGTAAGTGGTAAGTAAGTGAAAGTGTTTTGCAAAGTGAGCAAAGCCTGAATTAAAGGTTTTTTTTTTTGAATATCACAATGATTTGAAACAGCAAAATGCCAGTAACAGATTACTTGGCGAACCCTTCAATTGTAATATTTGAAAAGAAAAGTTGACACCAGTCACTTGGCAACCAATAAAATGCAAAGTTGTGAAACAAAAATAATCAGTTTTTTTTTTTCCATTTATAGATGGCCTCCCTTCACACCATAGCCATCCTCTCACTCCCAATATATATATTTTTTATAAATATATATATATATATATATAGTATATATATATATATATATATATATATATATATATATATATATATATATATACAGGTAACCCCCGACCTACGACCCCATCGACCTGCGAACCACGGGACTTACGAACATATCATATTTAATAAAAATATGAATTAAAAAAAAAAAAAAAAAAAAATTTTTTTTTTTTTTTTTTTTGTGTTTAAATGTTCTTAATTTCATGTGTACATCACTTTGTTGCAGCTCTGGTTGTTTTAAAGGCTTTATAAATAATAATTATGATAAAAAAGATCATTTCTGATCATTTTTGAGCAATTTTTGAGCAATTTTGGGAAACAGGAAGTAGGTCTTCAGTTTACACGGTCACAAATTAATGTAGAACACCGGACGCTATTTAAGGTTCAGTCACTGGGGTCTCCGGTCACAAATTAATGTAGAACACCGGACCGGACGCCATCTTAGGTTAGCTGCCGAGAGCTGGACGAAGACTGGTGACCAGGATGGCTTCATATGGATTAATTACTAGCTGGAAACGTCTCTGTGAACTTTGTGGATGTCTCAGGCAGCGGATTTATCGCCGATCGTGCCAGGCCGCCGTGCGAACACCTCCGGCCGGCCTGGCTACACCTCCGGCCTGGCTAGCTCCAGAGCTAACACTGGAGCTAACACGGGAGCCGGCCTTTTGAACACTGGTGACCAGGATCGCATCATGTGGATTAATTACTAGCTGGAATAGCTCTGTGGACGTCTCAGGCTGGAGCAGCGGCTGGAGCAGCAGAAGCTGCAGATTGATCGCGCCGCCGCTCCAACACTAGCTCATGGCTTGGCTAGCAGAAGCTAGCCAGCTAGCTAACACAGGCCTGGAGCAGCTGCGGTGGCTTGCCGGCCCCCGCGCTGCTCGGCCCGACAACAATCAACGCATGGCAACCTAAGATGTCGGCTTTGACCATCTCAAAGTAAGAAAATATATTTTTATTTATTCTGTAAATGTGAATAGCAATGTTTAACATTACAGTACACTACTTTACATGCTTAAATGTGTGCGCGCGCTCCGTTAGCATGATAAATAAAGGTTGAATGAATGAATGAATGAATAATTTTTTTTTTTAAATATAATTTTCACCCCCTACCTACGAACGGATCGAGCTGCGAACCGTTCTTAGGTCCCGATCTCGTTCGTAACACGGGGGTTCCCTGTATATATATATATATACAGGTAGTCCCCGATTTACGAGCGCTCTGATCTACGAGGTTCCAGACTTACGAGCTGGCGAATTTTTGGAAAAAACGCAAAAAATACTGAGTTTTCATGTGTTTTTTCACCACAGTTCGTTAGCTAAACATGTGGACACACGTTTCCGATCATTTTTATGCACTCATAAGCAGTTTTTTGATGAAAAACGAGTGTTTGTAGTCGCGCTAGCGAAACCGTTCCAATTTACGAGCGAAATTCCGGACTTACGAGAGACATGGCAACCGTTCCGAAATACGAGATTTCCGGTTTACGAGCGCCTCGTTGTAACGGATCTCGCTCGTAAATCGGGGACTACCTGTATATAATATATATATATATATATATATATATATATATATATATATATATTATATATATATATATATACAGGGTATATGCAGAAATTCCAGAGTTGAATTTAATACCTTTTAATACCTTTTTAATACCATCAAAATATTTTTTAATACCATCACGGCACCGAGCTGTAACCGTAGCGGCAACCTGTTGTACTTCAGTTTAGAGCAACTAATTGTAAAGTGATAGATTACTGTCATTTTCTTCCTAAACTTTGGTAGTAAATGTAGTTTTATAACAATTACTGGATACATCAATTTGCTTCTTGCCTCAATAAAAGCACTGACCTACTTGTTATTTAAATCTAACCCAAGAGAAAAAGTTTAATTGTTCCCACACATAACATATCTCTAATGGCAAACAAAAACTGTAAACTTGAAAACAGAACAGTTTAGTTAAAATAATTCAACACTGAACACATGCATAATTCAAAAAGAGAGGTAGAAAAATAATAACTACTGTATTTTTCATCCTGTAAGTTGCAGTTTTTTGCATAATTTACATGCCTTGCAACTTATAGGACGAAGTGACATATTTATAGATTTTTTTCCCCATATTTATAAACCATAACACTGAAATATGACCGTTTCATTCATTCTGACTGAAAAAAAAAACAGTTCATATCTATTGTAGTAATAGTATGGCATGCTGTTGTATCATGTAATAGGAAAACGTGCCTATAATGACAAATTTAAAAAAGTTCAAGACAAAAACAACTGGACTTTATTTATTATACTATTTATTATACTATTATACTATACTTTATTGTTTTTTTATTGCATTTTTTAGAATTCACCATGTCCTGGATGACTGAGAATCTTCACTAGCTATTAATGACTCAATCGGCCTGCCATACTCTCCCCACCTCTCTGCTTGAACCTTCAACCCAGCAGCAAGCTGCACCACGGTGGCGAAATGCAGCTAATTTGACCATTAAAGTGCATTTATTAAGAAAATGACAGACAGAAAAACACCTCTGCTATAATTTCGAGCTAACAAAGAATTGTTTAGGTAATTTTCTTGTTAAATGTCGGCGAAACGAGCCGCGCTCCTTTTTCCTGTTTGTCACCGCTGAGCGATCACGGAGCACACAGGCACTGAGGCAGCGACACTTTTTTTTTTTTAAATAAAGCCGATTTAACCATTAAAGTACTTTTATTAAGAAAACGTTAGACTGAGACACCCCTTTTGCTATAATTTCGAGCTAACAAACAATTGTTTAGGTAAATTTCTTGTTAAATGTCGGAAGATAAAGTCGCGCTCCTCTTTCCTGTTTCTTTTTACAGACATGATACCAGCTGTAGGTGCGCGCGCACACTGACTGACGATATGACGTCTTTGTTTTAGCTAAGGTCCTACTTGGAACATAAAATTAGAAAAGATAAATAAATTCACAGACCTTTTTTTAGACGACAGAACAAGAAAAATATAGTTGTGTAGGTTTAAAAAAAATTAATACCTCGTCAGATGACGTTTATTACTTTTTAATACTTTTTAATGGCCTTAATTTGTGTTCATTTCATTTATTACCTTTTAATACCTTTTACAACCCCGCGGATACCCTGTATAATATTTAAGCGATATCGCCCACCCCTATGCTAAAGGTGCTTAGCTGAGTTTCCTTCAAAATATAATCAGTTGTGGCGGTACATCCAGTGATTACATCTTAGATACATTTTATTTTGCAAACAGATTGACAGTGTTTAGAGGCAACTGTTGCCCGGGCAACAACAAACTGCATTATATCAAAGAAAGCACTACCGTACTTGCCACCGTACACGTCGCATCTCCCTATAAGTCGCATCAGTCCAAATATGTCTAATAACGTGGAAAAATACATAGATATGTTGCTTCGCCTTATAAGTCACATCAATTATGCGTCACTGCTGATGCGTCGTGTTTGTTACGTGTCACAGCTGACAACCCGGAAATGTGGGTCGGTGTTGTGCCAAAAATTGATTGGTCGCCAAATGGCGGCCGTCGGAGCTTGCACAGGACGACTTTAACAAGAATAACACTTAACAATTATTTGCTTGCTCGATATTATAGCAAAGGTGTCTCAGTTCAACTTTTCCTTAATAAATGCACTTTAATGGTCAAATTAACTGCATTTCAAAAATGGTTTTGCGGAAGCTCACAGGAGGACTCGCAGTGCATTTCTTCGAAATCTAATAAGATAACCACCTAAAAACAATTATTTGCTTGCTCGAAATTATAATAAAGGTGTGTCTCAGTTTAGCTTTTCTTTAATAAATGCACTTTAATGGTCAAATCAGCTGCATTTCACCTGGGTGGCGCAGTGAAATGCAGCTGATTTGACATTTGCTGCAGGAGATCTGGAGAGAGACGAAGGTGGCTTGTATGGCAAGCCAAATGTCTCATTAATAGCCACTTTTACCAATTAATGAGATGCTTGGCTTGCCAAAATTCTCGGGGGCCCTCTAGTGGAAGAAAATGGCAGGGTTTAATATTTTCCATGTCAGAATGAATGTAATCGTCAGATCTCAGTCAAAATTTGGTTATAAGTATGAGAAAAAAACATATTGGTCGCTTCAGTGTATAAGTCACAGGACTTGCAAATTTATGCAAAAAGGTGCAACTTATTTACGGCGAAAAATACAGTATATACTCAACTCTAAAAATAACAGGAGTACCACATACAGCACATTATATGTCTGTTGACAAACATCCATAGCAACAAGCAAAAACTCTGTAACATTTGACCTTGATTTGTGACCTTCACCTTCGAGCAGGGGTGATGAAACTGTCTAGTGGTGGAACAAAAGTGTTTCATTAAATGAAGTATCATTAAATTAATCCCAATCTTGAGCGGACCAGAAGCTATGGGCAGGACAAGAGAAAGTTTACGTACAGACGTACAGAGAGTAAAGACTTCAGCCTTTTGATGGGCGTATCAATTGGAAATAGAAATTTTACATTTCACCACAGGAAAAAAAAAACTTTTACATGCAGTTTGTAACATTGTGTAGGTCTTTATGAGGGCCAAACGGTTGAGGCAGAAGACTCATTAAAGGACAACACCCACCATGACAGTAACAATTCACCATATTGGACAATTACTGTAGTAGAATATGATGTCTATTTTCATTTTTGCAATTGGGCCAGGCGAGCGTTAAAAAGAAGAAAAAAAACAGTCCCGGATGAATCCGGAAACCCGGCCGAAGATTGCCGAAGTGTGAAATCACGTCATTAAAGTCTCCCCCTAAAAAGGCAGGAGTGAGTTCGCCATGGAGGTTTATGAGAGAACTGCAGTTGATCGTGTCCTACGTGGATGCGTGATCTCTAAATATTTCCTGGTGCAGTTGTGCGTACAGCTAGACCAACGCTCTGTTTTTATTTATTTTTTAGAACTTTTTTTATAAGATATAACACTACTGCGGTTAAAACGCTGCTCTCACTCACTCCTCTGCCCATTGAGCCAGTCGCGCGTCTTCTCCCGGCTGCGTTCTGCTGGTCACCTTTGAAGTTCCTTCGCGCTGTGGTTAAAACTGTTGCTGCTCTCACTCACTCCTCTGCCCATGAGAGGAGCCAGCCGCGTGTCTTCTCCCGGCTCCGCGTTCCTTCGTGGTGCCGACTCAGGGCTCGGCTCCGTATCCAGCCTTGCGGGGAGCACGCGCGCTCAGAGCTCCTCTGCGGCTGTCTTTTTAATTCTGTACTCCCGACCTGGCTGTCAGGTCACGGGGAGAGAATAAAAAGTGGATGCACGCTCAGAATATGACATCAGTGAGTGACCGCGGGATTAATCAACAGGCAGATTTATTAACAAGGGAATATTAAATATGTTTCACTTTTTTTTTTCCCTCTGAGCAACGGAGGAAGGTGGTGCTGCTGTGCTGATCAGCAGACAGTTGTACAATTATTACTGAGGAAATATTAAAATGACACAACACGACTACTTGTAAAAGTCTGACGTTTGTCCCACACATCGTTTTTATTAGTTGTATTCTCTGGTCAGAAGTTGATGCATGCTTGTTATAACTCCGCCTATAACTCCAAGGCGGAAACTTCAGTGATGTCAATGCCCATATATGGAGAGGGGCAGATTTTCCCGGAGCTGCATGCTAAAATCTGCTATAAATCATGAAATAACACATTTAGCGTTATTTCTCTACAATATAAATAAACGCTCCTGTTTTATTTTTAAATAAACTAATAAATATTAATGGCGATGCAATTTGAAAACATGGTGGGTCATGGACTTTAAGAGCAACCATTTCAACGGGGAATGCAAGGAATGAATTCTGTTTTTTTTACACAGAGTCCAGAATTTTCTCTCAAGTGTCAAATAAAACATGCTTAGACTAAAAACTGCACACAGACTCCTAACAGGAGGGAGATGCTTGTAACAGACAGTCCTGTGTGATGCTGGCTCAGTCCTGTGTGATGCTGGCTCAGCAGAGGCAGAGCTGATGCACAATCAACAACTGGAGAACTAAATTAAAGCCCGTCAACAAACAGTACAATACTAAAATAAATCAACACAATGAATTCAAATGTCCAGTAGTCAGCAGCTTATATGGGGACTGCAACTAAATGAAGACTCAGTGCAATCTGCTGGCTACCAAACATTAGATAAATAATGTTAATAATTGAATTTTTATGCATATGAATGTTTCTGTTCTGTGTCCTGAGGTGACTTCTGTTGTGACTTGGCGCTATATAAATAAACTGAATTGAATTATATCAGATTGTAACAACAGGAAACTGAAAGCTGCTCTGCTTGAAGAGCAACCTCAGAGGACCTTTGACACGTTCAGAAGTGACACAGTCATCTGCTTCCTGACAAACAGAGCTGACTGAACGTGATAATCAATGAACAGTTCCCATTTCACAGACTGAGGGACACAGCAGTCACCATTCAAAACAGTAAGTAAAAGGAATACTTCACCATGGCCCCTGCAACGGAGTGTGGGTCACCCAACAAGGAACTTCGGCCTCGATCCGGCTGTACAAAAAAATAAAAAATTAATGAATAAAACCACAGAAAATCAACACACTGAGAAGGAATGTAAACTGTAGCATATCATACAGCACCTCGAAGCCAGGATGTTTGAATTACTACAGTAAATTAAAGCAGCGTGACTATCCTGTAATAGGTACAACTTTATTTTAAATGAGAACGTTCATAACTTTTCAAGCTCTGGTGTTTTCTACCTACCAGTTTAAATGAGATATTGTGCTAACAGTAAGATCAGCAACATTACTGTAAGGAAAGAACCCTTTTTCTTGAATTTGATTGATGTAATTTTTAAAACATTTACTAATGTTTTAAGAGAATACAGCATATGTGAACAGAAGTAATTAAATTATAAGTAAAGTAATTTTAAGTTAAACATTTAACTGATTTCCTTGTGAGAGTCCCAGCATGTAAATAAATGATTTTCCAGGAGTTGTGGTGACTGTGCAGCATCAACCACAAGTTTCAATTTTCTCACATGGAGCACAACCAGGGACCTCCTTGACAATAGACCCCCACCAATCTGCTCACAGCTGGCACACAGGAGTTTTAACATTGAAATGACTGAACAGGTGGGTTCAATAATAATATGACCAGTGCAAATAATAATATGACCAGTGCAATAGTCTTTAATAATACTGAAAGGTTTCCTAATATTGTGCAGCCTTAATGTCTGGGTAAAACTATGAAATGAAACTGTGAAATCTATTCAGAAAATCTGGAGGAAATGTCACGAGTTCAGAGAGAAACCTGAAACCAATAACTACCGGTACTGTTTTCATTGTGTGGCCCTCAGGCTGCACTAAATTAAAAACAGACAGAATGTGGCATGGTAGAAGTCCCTGCCAGAGACAGGAGACACTCAGCAAGTACAATTTATCACTACCCACACAAGCACAAGTTAGTACTCAATAAAACGTAAGTTAAAAATAAAATCAAAGGCAATGCTGCTTCCCCTGTTGCTATGAAAACCTGGATGTGTATAAATATTGGGAAAAGTCTTATATGGAGATAAATTAGTCTCAGGTTTTCAAAAATGCGTGCAACAGGATTCACAAGCGCACAATGAGATCTGCAAGTGTACAGCAAGATTTGCACGCACACAAGATTCACAATGCTTAAAGCTCCGCTGACATCATCTTTTAACTTTCCATAAAATGGCACAACATACTGTATATATATATTAAGATTGACCTCTGATCGTTTTTGCTAAAACAATGTGAAATTAATGAAAATTCCTCTCCAAAATAGTTTAAAATTAGCGCCGTTTTTTTACACGGTAAATTCGGGTTTTTCCGGTCACGTGATTGTGACGTCAGACACAGATCTCTGCTCCAACAGCACATTTAATACAATGGAGAAAGATACAAACACGTCCGTCGAATTTAGCCATTTAAAACTTTAGATTTTAGCGATTTGGCTTCAGTTCGTGAAGAAGAAGTTATTCATGGAGTGAACAGCAGATGTCAGCAAAGCCATTGTGATTCCTCTTACAGTGCACTGTAAGAGGAATCACAATGGCTTTGCTGACATCTGCTGTTCGCTTATTGAATGTGAAACCTCTCCTGAAAAAAAAGGCAGCACGGACAAAAGAAACCATGCTGTTTGATTTTTGATCACTCAAAATAACTTCTTCTTCACGAACTGAAGCCAAATCGCTAAAATCTAAAGTTTTAAATGGCTAAATTCGACGGACGTGTTTGTATCTTTCTCCATTGTATTAAATGTGCTGTTGGAGCAGAGATCTGTGTCTGACGTCACAATCACGTGACCGGAAAAACCCGAATTTACCGTGTAAATAAACGGCGCTAATTTTAAACTATTTTGGAGAGGAATTTTCATTAATTTCACATTGTTTTAGCAAAAACGATCAGAGGTCAATCTTAATATATATATATATTATAATATATAATATATATATATATATATATATATATATATATATGTTGTGCCATTTTATGGAAAGTTAAAAGATGATGTCAGTGGAGCTTTAAACTTTTTTTAATTCACACATTACAAGTAACATGCCAACAAGTAACATGTCAACAAGTAACATGTCAACAAGTAACATGCCAACAAGTAACATGTCAACAAGTAACATGCCAACAAGTAACATGCCAACAAGTAACATGTCAACAAGTAACATGCCAACAAGTAACATGGCAACAAGTAACATGCCAACAAGTAACATGTCAACAAGTAACATGTCAACAAGTAACATGCCAACAAGTAACATGCAACAAGTAACATGCCAACAAGTAACATGGCAACAAGTAACATGTCAACAAGTAACATGTCAACAAGTAACATGCCAACAAGTAACATGGCAACAAGTAACATGTCAACAAGTAACATGCCAACAAGTAACATGTCAACAAGTAACATGCCAACAAGTAACATGCAACAAGTAACATGCCAACAAGTAACATGGCAACAAGTAACATGGCAACAAGTAACATGCCAACAAGTAACATGCCAACAAGTAACATGTCAACAAGTAACATGTCAACAAGTAACATGTCAACAAGTAACATGCCAACAAGTAACATGCCAACAAGTAACATGCCAACAAGTAACATGCCAACAAGTAACATGCCAACAAGTAACATGCCAACAAGTAACATGTCAACAAGTAACATGTCAACAAGTAACATGCCAACAAGTAACATGTCAACAAGTAACATGCCAACAAGTAACATGTCAACAAGTAACATGCCAACAAGTAACATGCCAACAAGTAACATGTCAACAAGTAACATGCCAACAAGTAACATGTCAACAAGTAACATGCCAACAAGTAACATGTCAACAAGTAACATGCCAACAAGTAACATGTCAACAAGTAACATGCCAACAAGTAACATGGCAACAAGTAACATGCCAACAAGTAACATGGCAACAAGTAACATGTCAACAAGTAACATGCCAACAAGTAACATGGCAACAAGTAACATGCCAACAAGTAGCATGGCAACAAGTACATGGCAACAAGTAACATGGCAACAAGTAACATGCCAACAAGTAACATGCCAACAAGTAACATGCCAACAAGTAACATGCCAACAAGTAACATGCCAACAAGTAACATGCCAACAAGGAACATGCCAACAAGGAACATGCCAATATGCTAAAGCAGAACATGCTATCGAGGAACATGCTAATGCGGAACATGCTTAGGAATCGCCTGCGACAGACAGATCAGTCTACATGAGTGCTCAGATGTGATAACCTGTGCTAGTGACTTTTGAGACTTTCATCACACTCCAGATTAACAAACAAAATGTTGCGTTCAGAGTGATGCAGACCTTTTTTAATTTACATGGTTATTGGAAACATAGGCATGTAACGAGATCTCGTTGTACGAGATCTCGCGATATTAAACTCCCGCGATATCTCTCGTTGAGAGGTAACGTTGTCTCGCGAGATGCTAATGCTAGCGCTAGCAGAGCCCCTATCAAGTCAGCGTCACGGACAGCATGGCTTCGCCGGATGAAGTTGCTATAGAAGACGCCCCAACTACTGATGGAGGCAGACGAGACGCCTCTACATTGATGGAGGGTCACGGCGCTGCCGACGCTGCCCCGAATGTAAAGACACGCGTGTAAACACCGGTGTGACCGGTGTTGCCAGATAGAGTCCCACCCACCCAAAGCACTCTCTATCCGCAAAAGTCAGAAGGAAAATCGCGGTGAACCGCCCAATCTGGCAACACACGATTCAGTGCAGTGATGCGGAAATATAACGCGCGCATGAAGTCAATGGCTGTACGTCGTGTGTTTACAAACTACGGTAAATATGTCGGGCAAAAAAAGAAAGTGGTTGGACATGGATTCACTTGTGTCACGGAACGGGATGGGAGTCAGCGTCCTATCTGCATGATATGCAACACGAAGTTGAGCAACTAGTCTGGCGCCGGCAAAACTGAAGGAACACTTCATGAAGATGCACAGACGGAGAATACAAGAACACAACGCCTGCTGAATTCAAGGTGAACGAGCCAGATATGATGTTGTTTCTATGCTAATTTTAGCTTTTTAAGCTAATTCCACATTTAATGCTCTTATTAAAAAAATGTCATCCTAATTCAGCAAAAATGTGCTCTCTCAACTTCATTCTGGTGATGCTTCTTTCTGCTATTTTAGCTACTTTTCAGCTGAATCTTTTTTCTAATTTTAGATTTTCTTCAGATAATTTCCACATTTTTGTGCTCATTTCTGCTTCTTTCAGCCTAATTGGGCAAATATATTCTTTTTGCTTTCTTTTGCTAATTTAAAAGCTTATTCTACCTTTTCAGCAACATGTTTTAGTACTCTTTTTCTGGTTTAAGGTCAATTAAAAATTTTGTGGTAATTTCTGACACTTTCAACCTAATAATTACCTTTTTTTGTTCATTTCAAGGTGCAACGAGCCAGATATGATGAAAGGGCCACTCTGCCTGCTCTTGGATTTGTACCTGTTAGCAAACCGATCCTCGCAGCATCGTACGAAGTTGCTTATTTGATCGCAAAGCAGGGTAAGCCACACTCCATCGGTGAATCTCTCATAAAACCAGCTGCATTAAAGATGGCAAATCTGCTACTAGGAACCATATGAAACTTGAGGGTTCGGTAGCTCAAAAAAGGTTAAGAACCACTGTTCTAAGGTCTAAGGAGATTCAATCAGTAAAATGAAGACATCAGTTGGGTTTGTAATACATGTTAAAACAGAATAAAAGCCTTTTTGCGGCATAAAACCGATCTTTGAAGTTTTCTTGAACTAATGTTAAAATCTCGTCTCGTTCTCGCAAGATCTGTGATTTTCTCGTCTCGTCTCGTGAGTTTTGTGTATCGTTACACCCCTACAACCTATTTCAAGGTTTTCATTCAACCTTTATTTATACAGGTTAATGCCAATGATCCTCAGGAACTCATTTACAAGAGAGACTTGAATAGGTCTTAAATAAGAAAAGGCTTGGCACTCATAATCCCTATATTACAACAGATATGCTTACATTGAGGTTGCTAGAGTCCAAAAAATTATTTTTGTGGACTGTTCAGTGGAAAAAAAGAACTACCCAATGCAAGTACTTTATGTTATTCTACTTCTGGAAAATCTAAAAGAAACATGTCAAGAGTGGCAGTGCCCAACTTCTACCAGTG
>JBBPBX010032507.1:19690-33848 GCA_038048925.1 Garcialebias charrua
GGGGGCAACAACACGGTCCATCCTCTGAAGTGTGAGCTAAATATCCATGTAGAAAAAATATAAAGGCAACAACTGCTGCCGGTGGGATTAAACGGTTTAATACTATATTATCTTATGTAACAGTTTCTCATGTCTGATAGTTGGGTGCAGATGTTTCAGCATTTTACCTGCCTAGAACGCAGCAATACGTTTGTGAATCTGGAACTTGAAGAAAGTCTCAAGTCTCACACAAAAGTAAGCTGATCAATCGTGCACATGCATTTGACAATTTGTTTGAGCAGAATATTTTTTTTAGTTTAGTTTATCTATTCATTTGATATTTAAAAAACACAAAAAACAATTTACAAAATCACATAGTAAATGTAAACAATACATAAAATGAAAGGTGGCAGAAGAAGAAAATAATCTTATAGCATCTGCCCCTTCTTTTTAATTGCACAGTTTGAAATGTGTATATTTGAACCGTTTGTGCATTTGTAAACCTCGTATGCCTTACTTTTGAGACTAATTTACCTCTATATCCCAAGACTATAAACTCTATCTACTGCCTTAAGAAAGAGTAATATGAACAAATAGGAAAAAATAAAACCATCAGTAGAATTTCTATTGAGTTTAATATAAAAAGTCTGACTTATAAAAACACTGGTGACTGTTGAATAAAACAAATAAATATAGGAACCTTATTTTAAAGACTTACTGCAGAGAGTCAGCAAAAGATGATTGACTGTTGTAGTGGTCCTGTTTGGGGAACTCACATGCAAGACATCTGTAAAAGTTAAAATTGATAATAAGAAAATGCATTTACTTTGAAACATCTCTACATTTTGCTATCAGATTATGTTTTTAGAGAAACTCAATGGATACAGAAGCCCCCATGATCTCCTGGTGAGTAGAAATGTACTGGTGGTGGGTACTGAGGCTCAGATGTGTCCCCGATCAAATACAAGTTTAATGTTTAAGTGCTCGTTGATACAAATACTGTACAGATGAGTTCACTGTTCAAACCTTAAACAAAGACTTTGGAAACATTTTATTAGGAACATAGGTAGCAAACATTCTGCTGTCTTAACATCACCTGTGTTTATCAAAAATATCTCTAAACTATTGACATTTTTTATTCTTTGTCTTCAATTACTTGCAAAGTGGAAAAGGAAAGGACATAACCAAGCTTAAAATTGGTACCGGTCTAAAATATTGGGTTGTTTTTATAAGTGCCGGTACTTGAGGCTGGTATCAGACACATTACTGATAGCTGATTGCTCAGGTGTGAGCTGAGATACCACCTAAACTCAGATGCTGAAAATCAAAGCACCACATCTACAGTTAGCTAGGCCAATGGTTCCCAAACTTTTCATCTTTCAACTTATAAAATAAAAGTTGCTGGGGCTTGTGACCCTGACTAGTACTGGTTGAAGAATATAAACATTTAAGGTGATATCTAACTGGGCTGTGACAGTTAGAGTCTAGCTAGAGACTCAAACTTGTGTGAAAATATGCACGGTTACAACTTAAGTCTTAATGAATCCTGAGTGTTTGCTGCCAGTGAATTGTGCAGCCACATTTTGAGCGGCCATTTACTGAAGACTATGGCCTATTTTTGTGTGCACACAGCTTATATTTGTTATTTTTTTAGGTGTGTATATTAATTTCCCACTTCTGCCTACATCCTACCTACCTTAGCGTTTTCTATCTACCTTGGCAGACACCCACTAATTTATAATTTCATCAGGAGAGTACAGTTTAGAAAATGAAGATGGGTAGATTTGGAGCGTTTATTTTTTTTTACTATCCTGGATCATTAGGGGCAGCTGTGTTAGAGCTGGCGACCTTCAATGCAAGAGTTGGGGGATTCAATTCCACCAACAATCACATGCTGAAGTGTCCCTGGGCAAGACACTGAAACCATCATTGCCTCTGATGTGTGTCCCATCGGTGTATGAATGTGATAAAGCTCTGATTATTCTTTGCAGAGATCTAGTAGAGTGCTGTATGAATGGATAAATGAGGCACAGATTGTGCTGTAAAGAGCTTTGAGTGTCTTGATAAGAAAGAAAGGAGCTGTATGAGTACAGTCCATCATCAGCGTGGTTTTGGACATTTCCCTCTAATATTTTCTGTCAGAGAAGATTTAGAAAATTAGATGGGTTTTTGAGATGCAGGTGTCAATTCTATTTAAAAAAACAATAAAAAAAAACTTTGTAGCACAATTTGTTTGAACATGTTCAAAACGTACGTGACGGAACTTCTCACCTCTGCGACTCATGAAATCAAGAACCACAGTGAACGTTGTGAGACAATCTGGAGACTGGCTCATAAATGTACCGTACCGTAGTTAAGCAGCACTCTCAGCAATGAGTTCAGTTGTCACCTTAGTATGCATTTAACAAACAGCCAAGTCAACCTTTACATTGTTTATTCATCCATTGATAACAAACGTCATTATCTCTTTAGAACAGTTTAAGATTAATATGCCATTGGCAATCAAATTTAAAGTTAATTTCAATTAGGGGTGCACCGATTTCAATTTTCTGGCCGATCACCGATCACCGATTTTTAGAAAATCTGACCTGCCGATTCAGATTTTGGCCGATACCCGATTTTCAGGTGTTAAAAGGTCAAAATGCACCCTAAATTTTCAGGATTTTACAACCTTTACTAAGGCAGATGAGATCGGTGGAAAAAATCGGCTTCTCATTTAAAGATCGGCCGATCACCAATTTCCCCAAATTAAGGAAATCGGGGCCGATTTATCGGTGCATCCCTAATTTCAATAGATCTTGTCAGGTACACCCCACCCCACTTGGTGTTTGGTGACTCACAATGGGGTCCTGACCCCAACTTTGATCATCTGTCTTGCATAAAAATCATCAGAATCAGAAACACTAAATCCATACACTTTGTATGTTATTTTTCACAAGCAATTCATTCTAGAAGCTCGCAAAGACAAACATTACTCCTGCCTTTACATATATTAAAAATAATTGTAAATATGTTAGACATCCATAGAAGCAGTTCTATAAGGGTTAAAGCTGCACTATGTAACTTTGTAATGCAGTCTGTAACTTTTCTAACAATATATTTTTAACATATTTCTTCACTCTGTCACTATCTACTGACAGACTGGTGTTAGACAAAGTAATCTCTGAAAAAAACTATAGTCCCCTTGCTTCTCTATCAGCATTTATAAAAACACTAAAAACACAGAGTGACCCGCCGTTAACCAGCCAATAAAAACAGAGTTTGTAACCAGCCAATAAAAACAGAGCTTGAATTTGAATTTCAGCAGGGCCAGGGGGAGCAGAGCCATATATGGCTCTGAGGGGGAGGGACCAGAATGCTTTGCCTGTCTAAAGGGCGAGGCATAGCTCCGCGCTAGCGCGAGGCCACGCCGTGCCACGCTTGAGCGAGCGCTGCGGCACAAGCCTTTGAACGCTCGCGCGAACGCGCCAAGCTCAAATTTTACGACCGCTCACGCGCGCGGTGTCTCTCAATAAACTGCCCTGGTGGCGGACTGTTTTGTGTGACACACAAATGAATTAAATTCCTCTTCTTCATCGCTGATCTGGACTTTTCTTTTGTTTTTTTGCCAAAAGTCAAGTGATCGCTTGAAGCGGTCACCATTCACTTCCTCCTCCGATGAGGAGGAATGAATGAACTTGTTCTCAGACCCGACCTGTCAATCAAATCAGTAGGCTGTCAGCAAATGACCAATCAGCGACCTCAATTTGTCCCGTAGCTAAACGCTCCGCCCTGCTTATGCTCAAATGACATGAAGTATTTGGAGCGAAAACGTTGGAGCCACACGCTGCTTGATGCCTCCTACCCACTGCACAACTCGAAACGCGCCTGCCGTCCCCTTTTTGCCGCTGGTCACGGTCCCACTGAACCACTGAACACCGTCTGATGACGTACACTAGGGGGTAGCAGAGGGAGGGGTCTCTGGCTTGTTTTCCGGGTTCAGTTGTTGTTTTAACTGCACCTCCGACGGTCTTCGATGAGATTAAAACTTTTTTTTATGTTTGGGGTGATCTACACTGGAGAGGACAGCAGCCTGTCAGCAGCAACTGTAAAAATGCCACGTTTCTTACCGGAGTTTGGGTCCAATTCCTGGAGGCTCGATCCGGTGAGTTTAAAAAGTCCGAAAAAAGTCCCGTTGTGGTTGTGTAATCAGATAGCGAGGCTCTCCCGACTGTTTGCCGGATGCGTCGAGCCGCCAGAGATCAACATTTGGGACGTCGGCGGCTCGACGGCGACGCGCGCGTGCGTGTGCAGGCTGCCGTCGCGCCGCTTCGATCACTCGAATCTCGCCGCTTCCTTGTTCGCCGTGACTCCACGCGTCTCCTCCATAGACTTTGAATGTAAACCGGCCGCTTCGGCCGCTCGACAAAGGGGGCAGTGGGTAGGAGGCATCACGCTGTGCTCTGCTGTGAACCCCCCACGCGCAGCGCGCGCGTGCGTGGCGGTCCAGCGCGGAGCTCTACGCCTGCCTTAAGTTCTGCACTCTACAGAAAGTTACACATAGCACCTTTAAAGAGTGTGTAAACAGGCAACCTGTTGTGGATATCAGAGCAGATGGTTAACAAATGTTTGGAAAGGTCAGCTACTGCTGCAGGGACTGAAATGTGATCTGATCTGGTCAGTGAAACCAGCTCAGAAGTACAACAGACCCTCTAATGCACATTCAAACATAATAAAAAAAGATAGACAAAAATCCATTTTGACTTGTGAGAGATGAGCCCGGCTCTTTCGTGTTGACAAGCTGCTGAAGGAGGTGATTACTTCACGGACTGACGCTGGCGCTCCCTGATAAAGCCTATCTGTCCCACACACGTCTCTGTTTACAGCTCATGACCCGAGCGGGTCTGCCCCTGGCCCGGCACAGCCCGGCACAGCCTCCCTCCTGTCCCGCAACACCCAGCCACACACCTGCGAGGGTTTCAGCGACTTTATAAAATACATATTTACTAACACAGGGACGAGGATCCTTACTGACAGGTCAGGGTGGCCTCATGTTTACACAAAACAGCACCACTGACAGGGCTAGCTTAAAAAGCTAAAAAAAAAATAATGGTTATCTTGACGTTTATGAGCAAAAGGAAATCTTGTCTATGTATCTGTCATTTTCTGTAGTTGTACCTAACACCACTTCTGCTTTATCAGCTGGACAGATTTACAAAAACAAGAAACAAAGTTTATATTAGCGGTGTGTTATGGTCTCTGCTCTGTTTGGTTTAGCTACCTAACGTCAACAGTTAGCAGCTATAGCTAACGTCCACAAACAGACGAGGCTTAAACTAGAAAACAACTGAAAGTAGCACAGCTGGCTAACAGCTGGCGTTTGGCTTCAGCTGCTGAAGCACAGAGAAGCCAATGAGCTGAATACAGTTTAGCATTAGCTGAGTGAGGTAGTAGCGCCGCTCACGGCCACTGTGTGTTTTTGTTGTGAGATGGAGGGCGGACCCCGGGACGAGGCCTCTCTCAGGCTCTCCACAACCGGTACAGTACTCACCAGCGGCAGCAGGGACGAAGTGGTCAGCAGCCAGCGACTCATCCGAAGCCCGTGCAGTAAGTCAGCAGCAAACAGACCTGGCAGTAACAGGCATTAGTCATATCCAAGCCGAAGTCTGCTTCACCGCGTCCACTTCCAGCGACAAGCCTTCGTCGCCATCGCCGCGAAATCTCTCTGGCCCAACAACATACGTGTTTCTGTGACGTCATTACGTCTGCGCGTTCTGTGCGTGAGGAGGCGGGGCTCTGACAGACCACGCGGTTCGATAATAAACAGTGAGCCGCACAGTACAACATTTAACTGTACAGTATATCTAATATGATGGAAGATCTAAATACCTTTTACTATGATGCACTCTCTACACCAAACAACAGAGGTTTGCTGCTGAAGATGCTCAGTCATCCAGGACGTGGTAGATTAAAAAAAAAAGGTTAAAAACAAACTGGACTTTATTTTGTAACTTTATTTTGTAACTGAAAAGTTACAAAATAAAGTCCAGTGGTTTGTTTTTAACTTTTTTTAACAGAGATGTTTTAATCATTGACCCCTCATTTGCCCCACTCTGGGCCCTTGAGCAAGGCAAGGCCCTGCTCCCAAACAGGTATCTCTTGAAAATGAGTTATCATGACTCAATGAGATGACCTGTATAAATAAATCAAGTTTGCATGTCTGTAGGCTGGACTATTGCAATTCTTTATTATCTGGGTGTCCTATGACTCTTTAAAATCTTCAGTTGACGCTGCTGCCAGAGTTTTAATGACAGTTGATAGGTGAGATCATAATATCTCCAGTTTTAGCTTCTCTCCGTTGGATCCCTGTCAAATTCAGAATACAGTACAGTACAGTCAAAATCTTCTTCTAACATAAAGCTCTAAACAACTTAGCTCCATCTTATATTACAGATCTGCAGGTTACTGTCGGTTAACTTGTGGTTCCTGTAGTTTCCAAAAGCAAAAAGGGAGACAGATCTTTCCGTCCTCTCTTGTGGAACCAACTTACAGTTTCTGTGCTGACACATTATAGTCCAGTTTAAGATTAAGTGTAAGACTTTCATTTTAGATAAATCCTATAGTTAAGAGTTGGCTTGGGTTGAGCTATTCCTTATGCTGTTGTAAACTGATGGATGACAAACTGACCACATTTCCTCTCTCTGCTGCTCTACTCTTCCTGTTTGTATTTGTAGTTATTTCTATCTTAACATGTGTCTTTTTTCTTTCCTTCTGTAGAAAGTATATCTGTACCTGCCATTGTGTTCCTCCTTCCTGTCCTCTCAAACCTGGCTGGTCAAAGCAGATGGACGCTCGTCCTGAGCCTGGTTCTGCTGGAGGTTTCTTCCTGTTAAAAAGGAGTTTTTCCTTCCCACTGTCTCCTTTGTGCTTGATGGGAGACTGTGATGACGTGAAGATTCAACACAATCTGCTGCTTCTTTAGAGAACTTTACTAATTGTCTTTTCTATGTATGTGAATGTTTCTGTTCAGCGCCCTGAGACGACTTCTGTTGTGACTTGGCACAACAGTAGGTAAACTGAATTGTATTGTAGTGCTTTGTGGTCATTCTAAATGTCAAACGTGCTAAAGGAAAACAAATAAAAACACGAGGCAGCATCTTAAACAATAATGTATTGGCTGATGGCTTACATATGCAGTTTTATTTCAAAGAGGCTTGGCATATTCGTGTTCATCCTTTAACATTTGACAGCCTGACGTGTGAGGCTTTACAACCTTATTGGAGCCTGGAGGACATTTCTCTGTAGGCTCACAGCTGACTTTCAATCCATGAATTTGCTTTTAGGCAACACCCCTACTTGTAAATCTTTTTTTATATTATCAGCTGTGATCATAATAATAAAAATTTTGCTGATCACCTAATTTAATGACTAATGTCAATTATTTAAAAAATGTGTAGGGCTCTTGTAATAATAATAATTACTATAATAAAAAGCTTAGCTTTTTTTTAAATGGAGGTACAAAAATCCCCACACACTGCTCAGATCACACTTTACCACAAGACATTTCTCTGTGAGGAAAATGCATGAGGCATATGATATGACACAAACACATTTGGATTTAAATATTAACCTGGAAGTAAAGATTATGAGGTCAATCTTGAGTTCCCATTTTCACATAATGACTTTGCAAGAGCCATATTAGATCAGCTGCACCATGCATGGACTCCACAAATTAAAAATAAATAAAATAAAAACACATTAAGTGCTGAATCAGTGTTCCTGTGTAACAACTCAAAAACAATCACCTTGTCATGTGACCAGAATGAACTGCATGCAAAAACAATTAGATGAGCTTTACATGAGAAGCTAAAGATGAAGGTAAATACATTTCTTTTTCAGTCGCATGTCCATGTTATAAGAAATCGTTTCACATAAGAAATGTCTCCAAATCATACCGTATATTATGCACAAAGCATGATGGATCGAAAAACAGACAAAACTCTTCAAGAAACAAACAAACAAATCAGTGTTTTAGAGAGCAAGTAATAAAAAAATCTACCATCAGCCACTTCCTGGCAATCTACATTGAACTTTGACACATCCGTTTAATGAACTACAAAACTGCATCGAGTCGCCCAACAAATCATTTTATGAGCTGAAATCCCTTTAATAAACTTCCACATGATCCTTTATTAAAACAGAGTCATTCTCTACACCATGTGTTTATCATAATCACCACCAGCGATGAGCAAATGCACCAATAAAGCTTTAAAAAGCAAGACTACCCTGAGAGAAAGGTCTAAACGTGGGCAAGCTTGCCAGACCACAACTGGCTTCAATGGGTTTGGTTTATTAAATCTGTACACTCTATTTTATTATATTCAGCACAATTTGTCCCAAATCTGTAAGATTTTATTTTTATTTTTTTTATAATTGTGTAATATATACCTCTACATAATACAATCCAAGTCCTCAGAACTATGTAGACATGTGCAAGTGTTTACTACCAAATTCAACAATAAAGGCAAAGACTTGTGGACACGAAGTTAGGATAACGTTTATGGATGACGGTTTCTGGAGTTTGCACATTTATCAAAATCTAAGTGCTGTAAGTACTTCATACACGAGGTATCAAATATCTAGTTAACTGTTCTGAGTATAAAAGAGAGGCAAAATACATAAAGAACACCTTGCAAGCATGACAAAAAGAAACGGTTACAGACACAATACACAAGTGGTCCAAGATAATATGGGTGGGGGAGTGTTGTTTCATCTAGTGTACTTACAAACTGAGTTGATGAGGTTGCACTGTACGTGTCATGCTTTCAAACAGACTGAGCTGCAGTCTTAAAGTAGATCAGTGCACAGCACTTCAGTGCCGGGAAGCTTCGGCTGTCCAACAACAGCTAAAGACTTGTTTTAGGAATGTGCACTTGGTCAGGCGTTACCTGGACGAGGAGCGTTACTCACACAGGAAACACGTCCTCCTCACCACGATGGCGGACAGAACGTCCACCCTCTTTCAGTCGTAGGGCTTTAAATGTCAGAAGAACAAGAGATACTCTGATGCCCCCCGTCGCTGAGGGATCTGAATAGTGAATGTCTGTAGTGTTTTCTGGACTGGAGGTGAACAGGGAGTGCAGTAAACCTTCATGTTTTGAAGTGAGTTACACTGTAAAGAATCAGAGGTAGGGCTTTATTTTTCCTTGTCTGAGATGGATATGAGTGACGGATCATGGCGAGTGGAGGAAGCAGTTTTTTCTACGACCAGGTGCAGTGGTGGAGCCAGTGGGGGGCCAATGGTGGCCTTGGCAACCATAGATTAATCTTTGGTCACATCAGTCATTTGAAGAAACTATACTTTTAAACAATATGAAAAGTGGAAGGCATAGTTTCTTGAAATGATTGGAGGGGTTGATTTTACGTGTAAAGTTGCTGCTCATAAAATTAGAATACTGTATCATGAAAAAGTTGCTTTATTTCGGTAATTCAATTCAAAAAGTGAAACTTGTATATTATATTCATTCATTACACACAGACTGATATATTTCAAATGTTTATTTATTTTAATGTCGATGATTATAACTGACAACTAATGAAAACCCCAAATTCAGTATCTCAGAAAATTAGAATATTGTGATAAGGTTCAATATTGAAGACATCTGGTGCCACAGTCTAATCAGCTAATTAACTCAAAACACCTGTAAAGGCCTTTAAATGGTCTCTCAGTCTAGTTCTGTAGCTACACAATCATGGGGAAGACTGCTGACTTGACAGTTGTCCAAAAGACAACCAATGACACCTTGCAAAAGGAGGACAAGACACAAAAGGTCATTGCTAAAGAGCTGGCTGTTCACAGAGCTCTGTGTCTAAGAACCTTAATAATGAGACGAAGGGACGGAAAAGATGTGGTAGAAAAAAGTGTATGAGCAATAGAGATAACTGCATCCTGGAGAGGAGGGTGAAACAAAACTCATTCCAAAATGTGGGGGAGATTCAAGAGTAGACTGCAGCTGGAGTCAATGCTTCAAGAACCACCATGCACAGACGTATGCAAGACATGGGTTTCATCTGTCTCATTCCTTGTCAAGCCACTCTTGAACAAGAGACAGAATCAGAAGCATCTCACCTACGACTGCTGCTGAGTGGTCCAAAGTTATGTTCTCTGATGAAAGTACATTTTACATTTCCTTTGAAAATCAAGGTCCCAGAGTCTGGAGGAAGAGGAGAGAGACAGAATCCATGTTGCTTGAGGTCCAGTGTCAAGTTTCCACAGTCAGTGATGGTTTGGAGCCATGTCATCTGCTGGTGTTGGTCTACTGTGTTTTCTGAGGTCCAAGGTCAACACAGCCATCTGCCAGACAGTTTTAGAGACTTCATGCTTCCTGCTGCTGACCAACTTTATGGAGATGCAGATTTCATTTTCCAACAGGACTTGGCACCTGCACACAGTGCCAAAGTTACCAGCAGTACCTGGTTTAAGGACCATGGTGTCCCTGTTCTTAACTGACCAGCAAACTCACCTGACCTTAACCCCATAGAAAATCTATGGAGTATTGTGAAGATGAAGATGTGATACACCAGACCCAACAAATGAGAAGAGCTGAAGGCCACTATCAGAGCAACCTGGACTCTCAGAACACCTGAGCAGTGACACACACTGATCAACTCCATGCCACACCGCATTGATGCAGTAATCCAGACAAAATGAGCCCCAACTAAGTATTGATGCTGTACATGCTCATACTTTGTACTTTTCATGTTCATACTTTTCACTTGGCCAACATTTATAAAAATCATTTTTTATTGGTCTTAAGTGATATTCAAATTTTCTGAGATACTGAATTTGGGGTTTTCATTAGTTGTCAGTTATAATCATCAACATTAAAATAAATAAACATTTGAAATATATCAGTATGTGTGTAATGAATGAATATAATGTACTGTACAAAAGTTTCACTTTTTGAATAGAATTACTGAAATAAATCAACTTTTTCACGATATTCTAATTTTATGACAAGCACCTGTATATTCATTCATTCATTCATTCAACATTTATTTAGACAGTCGTGGCCATCTTGGATTTTGACCTGGCAACCCTGTTTTTGATAAGAACCTTTCTTACATCTAGATGTAAGCACACACCAAAATGGAAGTCACTTCTTTGTAAAAAAAAAAAAAAAAAAAAAAAGTAGGGTATTTCCAATTCCCCCTTTTCGCTTCACAGCGTTGGACAAAAATGATCCGGTTGTTCTCAGTTCTACAAAATAAATAAATAAATAAAAGAACAAGTTACACCATGTCATAATTTAATAATTAAAAAATTAAACCGGCCTTTGTTCAAACTGAATCCAGCACATGATCCAACAGTTTAGCAGCAATAACTCTAGTTGTTTTCAGTCTGACATGGCTGTAGAAATTTTGGCCCACTCTTTTTTACAACATTGCTTCAGTTCATTGAGGTTTGCTGGAAAAGACCAGATCATTTTATCATGTCCAAATATGTAAGCTCCTAAAAGAGGGTGGACCTTGTATTATTTTTTAAAGAATAATTTCTGCTCAGCTTCACGTTTGATCTCAGAAGAATCAAACCCCGTCTGATGCAGTGATTTGTCCCCCCCGTCATTAAAACTGCTGTGGATCGTGTTGATGCTCATGAAATGCACAATGAGGTAAAACCAGGTGTCCCGTGCCTTGGCCAGTTAGAATGTGAGAACCAGTGGAGGGTTTAAGAGGTACATCTGAAAGAAACCGCGTAAACCGTGCTTCTGTGGAGTGAAGGTTTCACTTACCAACAAACGCACAAGGGCCCCAAACTGTAAACCTCAAGTAGTACAGTATTTTCTGGTGTATAGGTCGCACCTGTGTATAGGTCGCATTGTCCAATTATCACCAATAGATTGGAAAAATCCCTAGATAGGTCGCACCTACGTTTAGCTCTGCTGCAAATGTCTGCCACAGGAGCGCACAGCAAGGCTTTTAAGAAGATTAACACTTAAAAACAATTATTTGTTTGATAAAAATTATAGCAAATATGTGTCTGAGCTGAACTTTTCCTTAATAAATGAACGTAATTGTGAAATGAGCTGGATTTAAAAATTTGTTTCACCGAAAGTGATAACAAGCCATATATAGGTCGCACCTGAGTATAGGTCGCAGGCCTTGAAAAAAAACATAAAAAGGTGCGACCTATACACCGGAAAATACGGTAGTTAAAGAAAAAAGTATTTGAGTGTTAGGTTTAACGTGTTTTTCCCCTTTTTTTGCAGGATTTTCCACTTTCTGTCGTTGTCCAACCTTTTTTTTTTGTTCGTTTGTTTTTGTTCAAGTATATTCACAGGTGACTAACTACGTAGAATAAAAGGGTCAGGTGAGTATCATGCTACATCAGAGTCAGAGAAGGCTATTGCAGACAATTCTACAACATGTACAACCACATTTTTATACGTGTTGAGTTACAAATATTTCAAAACATATCACCATGAAACTAAGTACGTACAAGAAGTTGAGTATTTAGAGTCTTAAAGGACTATCCCTCAGTCAGTAATTGGATTTCACGTTACTCGACTTCAACTGTCCGCTCTGACAGACAACATTTGAAAAACTGCTATTCAAAAAGTAGCAAATTTGGTCAGTGTCTCTTTTCAAACAGTTATAGTGCTTTTAATGGCTTAAGACAGAGGTCTTTTAATCTCACCCAGTGGCAATCTTCAGAACTTCAGTGTACATTTGATGACACCATAGCTGCAAAAGTCTTCACGTCAAGTCCAAAAGGTAAAACAACAGCTAGTGCTGTCACACATTTCAAAGCAGTACACGTTATTAAAAAGAAAAGAAAAAAGGTTTCTTTACAGTTTTTTTGTTTTTAATTCTGAAGTTTTTGTAGGAAATTCAGCTTCATGTTCAGATTTGCATTCTCATTTGTGTGAGCAGTGAGAGGACAGGCTGGAGGTCGCTCCTGTCTGGACTTCCTGTGTGCAGGGAGGCGGGTCTACTGGGAAACAGGCCTCAAAACTCCCACTCCAGTGTCTCTTCTCGATTGGCCGCCCTCTCCAGCCTGTGGATGATGTTGTTGAGGTTGGCCATTTTCTCGTTGCGTCTCTGAGCGTTCCTGTTGGGTTTGGGGCTCTGGAAGGGGGGCGGCAGGTTAGCATCCAGGCTGTGATTGGTGCTCGCCGGAGGAGGGTTGGGCAGCGAGGGCGATATGGGAGCTGAGGAGGAGGGAACGGGAGAGACTGACATCATGAGACCTGGTGACGACGCAGCAGAGGGGGAGTTGAGGGAGACCTCCAGGCTGCTGCGACACGGCTCTGACGACGCCTTGAAGCTGACCGGATCAACGGGCGACTTACCAGAGTCTTCACTCTCGGGCCTCGACTGGCTGGCTCTCTGAGGGCCCTCCATGGACAGGGTGCCAGGGTGGAGTCCTGGACCCTGAGGGCCCTCCATGGACAGGGTGCCAGGGTAGAGTCCTGGACCTTGAGGGCCCTCCATGGACAGGGTGCCAGGGTAGAGTCCTGGACCCTGAGGGCCCTCCATGGACAGGGTGCCAGGGTGGAGTCCTGGACCCTGAGGGCCCTCCATGGACAGGGTGCCAGGGTGGAGTCCTTGACCCTGGCTGCCCCCCCGCTCGTCCTGCGTCAGGCCAGCTGTGTAAGGCTCGCGACAAACGCTGATGGAGTCTTCGTGCTCGCTCTTGCAGGACGGGAACGGCCCAGCTTTGGGACAACACTGAACTCCTGATTGTTTCGTGGCGCTGTCCCTCTCCTCCACCCCGCCCTTCGCCCTGTCTGGCGCCTCCTGTTTGACACGAGGCAGCGGGCTGCTGATGCTGGAGCGTCCTGAGGGCAGCCTGCGCTCCTCTCCATCACAGTGGGGGCTGCGTGTCGCCGGGGGGGAGCAGCTGTGCTGCTCAGCATCTGTGTCGTTGTCTGGAAGACCCTCCATCAGCACTTCCCGTCGCATCCTGGACCTGCACGACACCACCACCACCGTTAGACCGTCTTTTAAAGAGAAACTGTCAACATGACATAAAGGCCTAGCATTCCTTTCCCGCCAGAGTTCAAACTAAAAAAAGACTTTGATGCTGAAAGGGATCGAGTTGTAGCTGTTTTGTCAAACCTTGTATGTGTAGTGGACCTACCCAGGGTCAAAGTGAAGTGTTTTGAACTCTTCAGTGATGCTTTTCACTGACCCTTTC
>JBBPBX010032508.1:0-33848 GCA_038048925.1 Garcialebias charrua
TGCTGCTACTGCAGGCGGTTCATCCAGTGTAGTATCATATGCCTCTCCATGAGTCTCACACAGATTATGAAGGGCACAGCAGGTCAGCACCATGGACTTCACAAGTTCAACATCGCAGTCATTTCGTTTCAGGAGGCAACGCCATCTTCCCTTCAACCTTCCAAAAGCATTTTCGACAACTACACGTGCTCTACTAAGTGTTTCGTTGAACGATTGCTGATCTGCTGTTAGCCTTCCCGTGTCAGAAAAAGGTTTTAAGAGCCAGTCTTGAAGGGGATAAGCTGCATCACCCAGGATGTAGTAGCCAGTATTTGCTGCACCGATAGCCCTGAGATGAGCTGGGAACAGGTTTCCTCGGCTGGCTAGCTCCCACAGCGTGGACAGTCTTAACACCCTGGCATCGTGCATGCTCCCGGGCAATCCAGCAAAAACATTCCAGAACTGCCCCTTTCCATCCACAACAGCTTGAAGTATAATTGAATGCCAACCTTTTCTATTAAAATAATCTGTGTGATAGTGCTGTGGTGCTATTATGGGAATGTGGCTGCCATCAATTGCACCGACACAAGCTGGCATCCCATACTTGCTCTCAATGAAAACAGACATTTCCCTGAAACTGTCAGCATCTGGTATACGGATCTGTTCTGGCACCAACAACAACTCGGAAGCTGCACAAAATTCCTGCAAACACCTGCACACGGTTGTGATGCCGACACCAAATATATGTCCAACACTACGATACTCAGATCCAGTAGCCAGCTTCCAGATTGCTATTGCTACTCGCTTCTTCAATGGCACACATTTGCGGTAGTTTGTGTTTTGTCGCTCCAGTGCTGGTCGTAGTTTGTTGCACAGGTATAAGAAAGTCACTTGTGACATCCTGAAGTTTTGCACCCATTGAGTGTGGTTGAAACCAGGAACAATAACATCCCACCACACAGATGATCTGTTGAATTCCCACACTGTAGGTGTTCTGCGAGTACGGTTGCTTAGCTCCTGAATCATCTGGAACACACAGAAACACAGAAACACAGAAACTGTATTACACTTGTCATGATTGGCATGTCAATATTTTATTTATATGCATTTATCGTATTAATGGCAAGCTGCAGCTGATAGACATAGATAATTATAATTTCGACATGTATGTGTATGTGTATATATATATATATATATATATATATATATATATATATATATATAATTGGAAATGTATGTGTAAATATATATATATATATTTTTTTTACACATATATATATATACATATATATATATACACAGTATATATATATATACATATGTTTACACACAAATATATACCTATATATATATAAATATATAGAGAGGTAAAAAGAGAGATGGATAGATAGATTAATATATCTAATAAATTATATAAAGCCCAATACCTGTGCAACCTGTACTTCAAATACACATACATCAGTACACTTGCTAAATAACAGCAAATTCAAGGCTGCACTTTTTAAAGGATTGTCAGACTTGGATCATATAGAGCTGTATTCCAAGTTTGATATGTTACAAATTGGTCTATCAACTATGGATGACGTTTCATTTGATAAGAACATTTAAGAATAAAATACATACTTCTGGATACAGATCTTTAGCTTACCATCACTCGTCGCCTCCTGTCTTCGTCTTCATACCGCGTTATGGCTTCCCACACCCGGCGGTAATTCTCCCTAGTCTTTTGCCTCCTCGTAGCCTGTCGCCTTCGGTCAGCGGCCTGCAGTCTTCGCGCAGCCTGCATTCTTCGGTCCGCAGCCGCAGCCTGCATTCTTCGGTTCGCAGCCTGCACTCTTCGGTCCGCAGCCGCAGACTGCAGTCTTCGGTTCACAGCCTGCAGCATTCTGCCCACAGCCTGCAGCCTTAGGAGCGCTGCACGAAGCTTCTTCAGCCTGCTACGTGAACGGGCTATGGTCTCATCTGCTCGACGTTTCACAAACAACCACACACAGAGAATAATGTTAAGTACAACAACAACGTCCTCCATTTTGTTTGTGTCTCTCGTCGGTTTTCTACTTCTACTATTAATTTAGCAGTAGCCATTGAACACCTAAGGGATATTACCGCCAACATGTGGTGAGACGAGGTACAGCAGGTTGTTCTTCTTCTAACGTTTAGTGGTGGATAGTAAATACCTTGAGGGAACACTACCGCCACCATGAGGTAAAACGCTTAAAACGAGTAGAAATGTGGACCCCGCCCACAGAAAGGGTACAGAAAAGCGGTGGAAACACAACTTGTATGTGACCCGACCCGAACTGAGCCGATCTGAGCCGACCCAACCCGAGCCGAGCCCAGCGGTGGAAAAGAGGCATTAGGCTGCTACCCCCGCGACCCGACCCCGGATAAGCGGAAGAAGATGGATGGATGGATGGATGGATGTATTGCTCACATCTACCCTCTCTATTTGTTTGTGTTTATTTAGTGTTGTTGAATTTTGGTGTAAGACTTGATTTAATAATAATAATAATAATAATAATGTCTATTCCTGTCATCTGCATATGTTCCCATACACAGACGAAATTCGTCTCTGCATTTAACCCAACCACCTACCAGGTGGTGCAGTGAGCAGCCCAAAAGCGCCCGGGGAGCTGGAGAAATAGGTGTGCACTCATAGACACCCCAAGCTGGGTAGTGGCCGGGACGCGAACCCGCGACCTTCGGATCCGTAGTCAAAAGCCCTGCCACTAGACCATCTTGGCTCCAGAGCCTTTTATTGCAATAATAAAACATCCATCCATCCATTTTCTTCCTGCTTATCCGGGGTCGGGTCGCGGGGGTAGCAGCCTAAGTAGGGAGGCCCAGACTTCCCTCTCCCCAGCCACTTGGAGCAGCTCCTCTGGGGGAATCCCAAGGCGTTCCCAGGCCAGCCGAGAAACATAGTCCCTCCAGCGTGTCCTGGGTCTTCCTCTGGGTCTCCTCCCGGTGGGACATGCCCGGAACACCTCACCAGGGAGGCGTCCAGGAGGCATCCTAACCAGATGCCCGAGCCACCTCAACTGGCTCCTCTCGATGTGGAGAAGCAGCGGCTCTACTCCGAGTCCCTCCCGGATGACTGAGCTTCTCACCCTATCTCTAAGGGAGAGTCCAGACACCCTGCGGAGAAAACTCATTTCAGCCGCTTGTATCCGAGATCTCGTTCTTTCGGTCACAACCCAAAGCTCATGACCATAGATGAGGGTGGGAACGTAGATCGATCGGTAAATTGAGAGCTTTGCCTTTCGACTCAGCTCTCTCTTCACCACGACAGACCGGTACAGCGCCCGCTTCACTGCGGACGCTGCACCTATCCGCCTATCGATCTCACGCTCCAGTTTTCCCTCATTCGTGAACAAGACCCCGAGATAATAATAAAACATGTTTTGCAAAAAGACTTTAAAGGATAGTTGTACCTTATTAAAGTAGAGAAAAAAACAGTTGTTTTTATTGTCTAGTTCCCAGTATTAGACTATGAACATGAAAATCTTTGACCTTCAGGGCAGGGCCTAATGGTACATTTAGGCTGACTTGGGGGAGGGCCCCTTTACAAAGGTTTGCTTGGGGCCTCAAAATGTCTAAGTCCGCCAAGATGGTGTTTGGCACAAGATCAGTCTTAATTCGTACTATTTCTGCGGTGGTGTATGGGGATTTTATGTACCTGGGTGTTAATATGAGGAGCGGCTTTGATGACCAAGGGGAGCGCACGACTCATGAAGCCTGCGCGACACACCAGACAAATTAAACTTAAAATTATAATTCTAATTCAAACAGAATAACCTATTGTCAAGAATAATTATGGTGCGTGATTTTTTTAAACCCAAAATATTTTCTAAATAACGAAATATGAAGTTATTCGTGGAGAAGATCCGTCTGGATGACAGCAGACTGACGCTCCTAAATTATACGACAGGTCCGGACCACTCGTAAATTTTGTTCGTATCTGAAAAAAATCCTAGGATACGAAAACATTGTTGAATGCCACAAATGATCCTAAATCACTCGTACGCACAGTTTAAGAACAAATCTGTGCGTACGAACGGTTCGTGAATGAGGGCCACAACACAGACAAGAGAGGGGTTTAAATTATTTGGAGTCGTTATCTGAAATATATTAAGAGAAGTCTGAGTTAAAATAATATTGTTTCAACAAACAAAGACGAGGGAGTCCCCCTTTGATGTCACTTTCTGTTTTACTTTGACTTAGCTAAGTTCTAAAGAAAATATTCCAGTTATGTAACCAAATTGGTAAAATCATGTGTTTTATGCCAAATTTTGTAAATACTGTTTTCTTCCACTTTTTGTATGTGTGAGATGTTCATCTCACAGGAAAAAAATCTTGAGTTTTGGTTCAGTCTAGTAGTGGCTCCAATTGACTAAAACCACCAACTACAGTATACTGTGTGCTGTTAGATTTAACCACAAATGCACTTTCCAAAAAGCTGCACATAATGTGTTTAAAAAGCCTTTTTGCAAACCAGTCATATAGTGGAAACGAAGCAGGTTCAGTCTTTATCTGAATACTTCAGAACATCCTAAATTAAATTTTAAACTTATTAGTAAGCCTCCTGAGTACTTCTGTCTCATACTGCACACACAACCTCTGAGACTTACACATGTATGTGAGTGAGACAGCTTTTTAAAATTACCCAGGTAGTGCAGCCAGTTGCTTCATTACTCTGGCAATGGCAGTGTTTAAATGCAGTAAAAGATTCATTTTAATCAGACACCCACATGCCACATGTATAATTAATGCATAGTGGAAGGACATGGCAACTTTTACCATGACCACACACACACACACACACACACACGCACACGCACACGCACACACACACACACACACACACACACACACACACACTTCTCCATCACCATATGCAGTAGTACTTTCAGACAGCTGCTGTGTGTGTTTGTCAGGGTGGATCCATGAAATGGAGCTGAGGATGAGCCACTGTGAGCAGCTCTTCACTGGGAGGTCAGAGGGCAGCAAGCGCAGCATTCTGGGACGTCGTTCAGACTCCTCCACAGCAGATGTGCTGGGTTGCACTTTCACAGCCTCAACTCTCTCTGGGAGTGTTGTTTGTTGGGGAAACAGCATCTTTGCCGACTACCGGGCATTCTGCTTTCTCCGACGGGTGTACTATCTTCATCGTTTTTTCATATTCTGCTTTTGTGTCTGTCAATAGATCCAAATACCTGGGAGCAGTTTGTCTGAGGTCTCAGAAGCTGTCTTGTGTCTCCAGTGGGTGGAAGAAAAATACAAACACAAGACAAACTGAGATTTGAAGTGAATTTATAGACATAAAGTAGATGTATGAATTTCAAGTTCAGCTCAAGGCAGTGTGTGAACACAGAGAAGCTACAACCATAACGATTTTTGCATACAGCCTTTGCAACATATTGGAGAGCAAACATATGATTTACATTTTTACATTTTGTCATGTTACAACCACAAAAATTCTAAGTACTGTATTTTTCAGGGTTTTTATGTGATAGACTGATACAAAGTAGCATATAATTGTGAAGAAGGAGGAAAATGATGCATGGTTTTCAAATGCTTTACATGAAAAAATCTTTAAAATGTATTGTGCATTTATTTTCAAACTCCTTTACTCTAATATCTCTCTAATATCTCTAACTAAAACCCAATGCAACCATCTTCAGAAGTTACCCAATTAGAGTAGCATTAAGACAGCCTTGTTTTCAGCAACACCTGACCTAAAATTAACTTCCAGAATAGTACATGACTGGTTTCTCTTAAGTTCATTTTGACCTGATTAATTCCTGATTATTTTTCACGAGAACACCAGTGCTTAATTTGAGATGGATCCTGTCAGAACAAGATCCGGGAACTCTCTCATTTTGACCGGGTGCATTTTAGAAACTGTTTGCTCAGATCCGGCAACTCAGATCTCCCTCTAAAAGTCCAAACTCATCACACATTTTTATTTTGATTATTTATTAAAAATACAAAGAGAGGAGACATTGCCCAGTCTGTGTAGTGCAGGGGTGTCAAAGTCAAATACACTGAGGACCAAAAAACCCAATTTGTTACAAGCCAAGGGCCGGACTGGTTCAATGTTTATTATAAGGGGGTGATAGAATTTTTTTTTCTTCTTTCTGCACTCTTTTCATTCAGTGTTTTCTTTTTGATGAATTTGTTTTATTTTGTCTCTTTTAAATGAATGAATAAACGAATTAAATAAAATATTAAATAGCTTTACATCTGCTAAGTTCTTGGCATAAATCACACAGACATGTTCCTGCTTTTAGTATTTTACATTGTTTTATAATGTAGCTGTTTATGTTTGTTTTTTTTTAATACAGTTTTCTTATGATTTTTAATTAATATGCTTTTTTATGATTGTTTACTGTTGGCTGCAAGTATCAAGCTGTGAAATCCTTCATTTTCTACAGCTGATAGCTGTTGGTCATTAATTATGATGAAGTTTAGCAACTTCTCGGTGAACATTTGAGCTCCGTGGCTTCAGCGGTGTGTTTTTCTTGTTCAATCCGGGGCGGGCGCTCTGATTTCGGTCAGCCGCTCTCAGCCTGTCCCTCCTACGAGTTGAGCAAGACAGCGGGTTGGACTGGACGCAGCTGGACGCGGACGGTCTCCCTGTTTCGGTTCAGCGAGAGTGGCATCCCGTTGAAGCCCCGGAGCTTGAATGTCCAATGTAAAACTAACTAAACTAACTAAATAGCTTTACATCTGCTAAGTTTATGGCATAAACCAACATAGACATGTTCCTGTTTTTAGTATTTTACATCGCTTTATAATGTAGCTGTTTATGGGCTATATACCGGTAGTTTTCTTGTAATACTATTGTACTGATAAATATCTCCTGGAGGGTAAACTATATCTTGGACTGCGGTCAAGTTAGTTTTACATTGGACATTCGAGCTCCGTTGCTTCAGCAGGACGCCACTCTCGCTGAACCGAAACACAGGCATCCCGACCCGGCCAGCCGCATCCCCGTCTCAGTGGAGGGACAGGCTGAGAGCGGCTGACCAAAATCAGAGCGCCCACCCCACCCATATTGAACAAGAAAAACACCACTGAAGCCACGGAGCTCAAATGTTCACAGAGAAGTTGCTAAACTTCATCGTAATTATAGAAAATGAAGGATTTCTTACGATGAAGTTTAGAAGTTTAGTTTCTCCGCAAGCTGAAAAGGGCTGGAGCTTCAACCCCCATCATGAGCACCTTCTACAGAGGTGCCATAGAAAGTGTCCTGACCAGCTGCATCACTGTGTGGTTTGGTGCATGTACTGCATCCAGCCGCAAGAGCCTCCAGCGCATTGTGAGAGCAGCTGAGAAGATCGTGGGCACCTCCTTTCCCTCACTGCAGGACTTACACAGCAAACGCCTCACTCGGAAAGCCCACCGCATGGCAGGTGATCCCACACACCCACTACACAGCTGCTTCAGACTGCTGCCATCAGGGAGGAGACTGAGGAGTCTCCAGGCTCGAACCAGCAGACTGAGAGACAGCTCTGTTCATCAGGCAGTCAGGATGCTAAACACTCTGCCTGCTCTGCCCCCTCTCCCATTTGAACTGCCTTAACACTAAAACTTTCTCACACATTACCACACAACACAAAGATTTTGGCACTGGACTCTGTGTCATCAGACGGGTTATTCACTAAACTCTCGGTCATGTGCTCATACAGTTTGCACTACTTCTCATACTTGCACTGATGTTTGTATTGCATCGCTGCCTATAGTCATGGTACTGTTTACATTCTCTGTTTACATTTATTAATACTGTTTACTTTTATTACTACTGCTTATATTTAATTGCTACTGTTTACATTTACACTACTCTAATATCTGCACCGCTGCTGATACATATACAGTGTGCTCTGACCGGTCTTGTTTAGGATGCCCAATGTGCCTTACTGCATATGCCACTTTTTGCCTCTATAACAACATCAACTACTACCTCGTGCATGTACTGTGTACATTAACTCATACGCTGCTTTGCCACTTTGCAAATGTCAATGCTAGAAACCTTTAGTTTATTTTAGTTATACTTTTTATACTCTTTTTTATACTAGTATGCAAAAACTCAGGACAATATTATGTTCATTAAATGTTTAATGTTTTAGTTTTAGTTTTAGAGTCGGTGTAAATTTTCATACTCTTATACCACTATGCAAAAACTCAGGACAGTGTTAGTTTTACTATTTTATGCTTATGTCTATTATTATATGTTTCAGTGTTTCAATGTTTAGATGTTTACTGTTGCACCGAGGGACTGAGAGAAACGCAATTTCGGTCCTGTGTATGTCCTGTACAGTACATATTGCAGATCTGACAATAAAGTTGACTTTGACTTTGAAACTTCTCGATAAACCAGCTGAAGCCGCGGAGCTCGACTGTCCAACGTAAAACTAACTTGACCGCGGTTTAATGTGGCACTATGACTCTGCAGACATTGAACGTTGCTGTCTTGCGGTGTTTAGTGTAAAATACTTCCACACAGCGGACATGTTACGATGAAAAGTTGGCTAGCTGTTAGCTAAAGTGCTACTCACTCAGTCCGCACGCTGTAGCTGGCTGCAAACTATGAAATGGATTTCCTGGATGTGACGTGAGGCGGGTCTTATTACTCTGGGTTCATGAGACACGACTCCGGATCGGATCAGCCCCATCCCTACTACCGTTGCATTGTGGGGAATGTAGTGTTAGTACGTGCAAAACATCAGCGGGCGGCTGTGGCCTGCGGGCCGTTTCTAATAGAAATTAAATATAATAATAATAATAATTAATTCAATTTATAACGCACTTTTCATTACTGAAAATCTCAAAGTGCTACACATATATTGAATGCTACACACATTCATAAACCGGTGGCGGCAGACTACCATGCAAGGTGCTTTCCAGTCCTACCGGGAGCAACTCAGGGTTAAGTGTCTTGCCCAAGGACACAACGACACATGGTGCGGGTCCCGGGAGTCGAACCGCCAACTTTCCGATCGGGAGACGACTGCCATTACCACTACACCACGGCCGCCCTGGGTTCATGAGAAATATCATCCAGGGGGCCATACATAATTAATTTGCAGACCGGATCTGGCCCGCGGGCCTTGATTTTGACATATGTGGTGTAGTGGATATTACGGCTGCAGCAAGTGCACCAGCTTATGCACATGCTCCTGCCCAGCAGAGCAGTGGATGGCATGTCCCGCAGGGATGAAGTGTCATCAATATGGCAAGCCAAGTGGCCCAGCCAGACAGGTGGTAAAAGTGGCTATTAATGGGCCACTTGGCTTGCCATACCTTACGCACAGGAGCGTCTCCACGCAGCTCTACAGTGCGTGCACAACTGCTGATGTGAACTCACTCATATGTTTTAGACATAATAAATAACTAAAAAAAACTTCGCTACAGTANTACATCTGTTAAGTTTATGGCATAAACCAACATAGACATGTTCCTGTTTTTAGTATTTTACATCGCTTTATAATGTAGCTGTTTATGGGCTATATACCGGTAGTTTTCTTGTAATACTGTTGTACTGATAAATATCTCCTGGAGGGTAAACTATATCTTGGACTGCGGTCAAGTTAGTTTTACATTGGACATTCGAGCTCCGTGGCTTCAGCAGGACGCCACTCTCGCTGAACCGAAACACAGGCATCCCGACCCGGCCAGCCGCATCCCTGTCTCGGTGGAGGGACAGGCTGAGAGCGGCTGACCAAAATCAGAGCGCCCACCCCACCCATATTGAACAAGAAAAACACCACTGAAGCCACGGAGCTCAAATGTTCACAGAGAAGTTGCTAAACTTCATCGTAATTATAGAAAATGAAGGATTTCTTACGATGAAGTTTAGAAACTTCTCGATAAACCAGCTGAAGCCACGGAGCTCGACTGTCCAACGTAAAACTAACTTGACCGCGGTTTAATGTGGCACTATGACTCTGCAGACATTGAACGTTGCTGTCTTGCGATGTTTAGTGTAAAATACTTCCACACAGCGGACATGTTACAATGAAAAGTTGGCTAGCTGTTAGCTAAAGTGCTACTCACTCAGGCCGCACGCTGTAGCTGGCTGCAAACTATGAAATGGATTTCCTGGATGTGATGTAAGGCGGGTCTTATTACTCTGGGTTCATGAGACACAACTCCGGATCGGATCAGCCCCATCCCTACTACCGTTGTGTAGTGATACACCTCGTCTTTGATATTTTAGGGTTCACACCTCTCTGAAACTCTCAGTGTTACACTTGCTTGGAGCTCAAGGAGACAAGTGGACACTATATTTTGTTACAATTATTTTGAATTAATGGACACTAATTAATCAGATTGAACTTTCTCTTTAATGTGTGTTAATTCAGAATTGATCAAACAGTATTTTTGTCATTTCAATGATGATCTGTTACTTGCATGACTTTGACCCTTCTGCTGGTTTATTTCTGCAGAACAAGCAGTCTTTGAATCTAAAGCACAAGGTCAGAGTAAACGTTTAACTTGCAGCTTCTTTTGTGTTGTCTATGAAGTTAGCCATAATATTCTCTGTGCTCACAAGCAGGCCACCTGGCTGTTTATGTAAACAGTTTTCCTGTTGTCCGTCAAGAGACTTTCTGCCTATGGGATCATACTTCCATCTTTTATTTTGTTAACCAGCCTGTAGCCGTTAAGGAGGTGGGTCAGTCCCCACCTCCCCTATAAATGGGCACTTCCTGCATTTTCGTTAGTGCTTTGGGAGAACTAACGGACAACTTGCTTCTCTCCTCTGAAAAAGCTGGAGACGTTCCGGTCATGTGTCAACTCGACCCACGTTTTCAGCTGGAATCATAGTAAAGCCTTACTGTGATCCTTTCACTCATTTCTGGAAGAATTTGTTTTCTGAAGTTTTACTTTGAAAGTTCAGCCAGTGCGATTGGGGCCTGTTCCTGCCGGTGAAAGCGTGCTCCCGCTCGTCTGACCCAGTCATACACGCACGAAGTCATCTGGACGTTCACTGGACAACACAGTCCGTTAGTGTCCACAAACTTCTCAGTCCTCACCTCGCAAGACGTCTCGTCACCAGGTAAAGAGGCTTGTTTGTATGCTGCACGTGTGAGAAGCCCAGCTAAGATCCGTATGGGAAAGCTTGCCACCCTGGTTGTTTTCAAAATAATTAACTTCCGTTAACTTTGCTTCCATTCATCTTCTTCCTCCTATTTCTTATTTTTCATAAGCTTTAATCTGTCAAGTAATGTGCCAACAGTTAAGTTTAAACTGTCTGTTTGTTTTAATTTGAATTCTTGTCAACGTAGTTATTAAATCAGAGCTAATATCGATACAAATGTTTAATGTAATTCTTGTGATAGTTTCAATAAAAGGTCTATTTTCTGGTAGACCAACATAAATTGAAGTCTAAGTGTGAAATTACATTTCTGGCTAATCACATCGTTAGATTTGTTGATTTAATCTGAAAAAGTTGAGACCCCGTTTAACTGATGGTAAGTTTGAAACAGTCTACACCTGCTCAAATCTATCATCTAATCTATAGGTAAGTCAGTAAACTGACCTCGTTTGTGTTTAATTACACAAACGGCCTATAGATTCCTTTACAGTTGCATTGTGGGGAATGTAGTGTTAGTACGTGCAAAACATCAGCGGGCGGCTGTGGCCTGCGGGCCGTTTCTAATAGAAATTAAATATAATAATAATAATAATAATAATAATAATAATTAATTCAATTTATAACGCACTTTTCATTACTGAAAATCTCAAAGTGCTACACATATATTGAATGCTACACACATTCATAAACCGGTGGCGGCAGACTACCATGCAAGGTGCTTTCCAGTCCTACCGGGAGCAACTCAGGGTTAAGTGTCTTGCCCAAGGACACAACGACACATGGTGCGGGTCCCGGGAGTCGAACCGCCAACTTTCCGATCGGGAGACGACTGCCATTACCACTACACCACGGCCGCCCTGGGTTCATGAGAAATATCATCCAGGGGGCCATAGATAATTAATTTGCAGGCCGGATCTGGCCCGCGGGCCTTGATTTTGACATATGTGGTGTAGTGGATATTACGGCTGCAGCAAGTGCACCAGCTTATGCACATGCTCCTGCCCAGCAGAGCAGTGGATGGCATGTCCAGCAGGGATGAAGTGTCATAAATATGGCAAGCCAAGTGGCCCAGCCAGACAGGTGGTAAAAGTGGCTATTAATGGGTCACTTGGCTTGCCATACCTTACGCACAGGAGCGTCTCCACGCAGCTCTACAGTGCGTGCACAACTGCTGATGTGAACTCACTCATATGTTTTAGACATAATAAATAACTAAAAAAAACTTCGCTACAGTAAAAAAAACCGACTCAGCCGAGCCAAGCCCAAAGAAATGTCAGGAAGCCACTACCTGCAGGGAGGTTTGTCAAGGCTGGGTGCAGAGCAGGCCAGGCAGTAGGTAAGAGGTGGGTCCCTGGCCATGCCAATTCTTGGCGGCATAGACTGGGTTTAGGGATTTGGAACATTACTTCACTGGTAGGCAATGTTCCCTCTAAACTATGTGCCTGCGCAATTGTGCACTGCTTGCACGTTCTCTGCACACAAGAAAATCTATGCTGCGCAGTTGCGAACTGACCACAAGGTTATCTCCCTCTTTATAATAAACTGTCAGCCTGAGCGCTGCGGTCTGTACACTGCAGCCCCTGTTGTGTGCAAAGTGGGGGGATGTAACGCTGCATTTCTGTAAAATTTAACAAGATAAACACCTAAAAAAAATATTTGTTTGCTCGACATTATAGTACAGGTGCATCTCAGCTGAACTTTTCCTTAACAAATGCACGTAATGGTCAAATCAACTGAATTAAAAAAAATAGTTTTGCTGCCTCTGTGCTGCGAAGCATGCACGCGCAAGGAGCCGGTGCATTTCTTAGAACTTTAACAAAAACATTTATTTGTTTGCTGACATTATAGTAAAGGTGTGTCTCAGTTGAACCTTTCGCAATAAACTCACTTTGACGGTTAAAACATGGCAAAGTGTAGCAGACGAAATAAAGCAGCTTTAAAATTACTACACGCTCACCCACCCATAATGATGACAGAAACACGTATTAATTTTTTATTCAAACCTGTTGAATTCTTCATCCTCTGTGTCGCTGGCAAAGAGTTCTGCCAACTCCTGAGGTACTGGTAGGTGATGCAGCGCTCAGAGCACTGCCTCCTATTCCTCCTCCACGTCAGCTCCAGCAAACATCCTGGCCTTTCTGAACCCCGACTGGATGGTTTATTTAGTGACTGAGGTCCACGAACATTTACACTACTTTTATCTACACTACTGCAGATACATATACAGCATTCTCTGACTAGCCTTATCTAAGGATGCCAAATGTGCCTTATGTGCCTCACTGCATATGCCACTTTGCCTCTATACCAACATCAACTACCTCATACATATACTGTGTACATTAACTTATATGCTGCTGTGCCACTCTTTGCAAATGTCAATGCTAGAACCTTCAGTTTATTTTATAGATATACTTTTTATACTTTTTATACTACTATGCAAAAACTCAGGACAGTATTACACTTTTATTATTTCATTTTATGCTTATGTTCATTGGGTGTTTGGTGTTTTAGGGGTGTTTGGTGTTTCAGTGTTGGTGTAAATTTTCATACTTTTATACTATTATGAAAAAACTCAGGACAGTGTTACACTTTTACTATTTTATGCTTATGTTTATTAAATGTTTTAGTGTTTAGTGTTTAGATGGTTACTGTTGCACCGAGGGACTGAGAGAAACACAATTTCGGTCCTGTGTATGTCCTGTACATATTGCAGTTCTGACAATAAAGTTGACTTTGACTTTGACGATGGCTGAGGGCCCTCAGCCATCTGAGGACCTGCTGGAACGTCACGTGTCACCAAAGGTGGGCGCCAGAACGCTGGGGAGCGCTAAAGCGCTAATCCGCTTATAGCGGACCTAAACAATTTGTCAGCGTTATAGCGGATTGACTAACTTTTATAATTCATAAGTGGATTTGCGCTATTTTTATTTAAAATGCATTACCGCTAATAACTAATTATCTATCAGTAAAAACAAAAAAACGTATTTACGAGCTCTTAAATCAACCGGACGACTGCTCACAGACCATATCCTGTCAGCGCCAGATGTGGTCCGTGACAAAAAAGCGTCCCCCTCAGTCTCTTGGCTAGAGAGAGCGCTCTCTCTATAGCAGTTAGCAGCCAGTGTGTTACTCTGCAGCCTTATTGCTTGTTTTCGAAGAGTCAGACGAAGAGTTTTTAACATGGAGGGTGAACTTATGGATGTTTCTCAGCGGCCTACGCGACGCGTCAGCGCCTCATTTGCCCTGTTCAAAATGGCGGCGACCACAGAAGCAAAGGACTTTACAACAAAACACGGTAAAAACAATTATTTCTTTGCTGAGAAAAAATATATTTCTTAGCTGACTTTATAGCACAAGGTTTTTCTGAGCTTGACAGTTTCACGAAATGGTCAAATCTGCTGGATTAAAAAAAGTAGTTCGCCATTTGCCCTGTTCAAAATGGCGGCGACCACAGAAGCAAAGGACTTTACAACAAAACACGGTAAAAACAATTATTTCTTTGCTGAGAAAAAATATATTTCTTAGCCAGTGGTGGGATGTAACTAAGTACAAATACTTTGTTACTGTACTTAAGTACATTTTTCATGTATCTGTACTTTACTTAAGTAGAATTAAATGTGGGTACTTTTTACTTTTACTCCACTACATTTTACATGAAGTATCTGTACTTTCTACTCTACTACATTTCTATAATGTGTTGAGTTACAAGTAACTTTCATGTTGCGATTTTTTGATTTGTTCGTTAGTTTGAAAGTAACCAAAAGTGAGAGGGGAGTTGGGCCACTGAATCACTGCAAAGTGGACAGGTAATATTACACCCACCTTCTAGAAGTTGGGCCAATAATGTATGTTCTAGTATATATATTCACTGAGCTGGGGCCACCCACAGCATCGCCAACACACCCACAATGGATTCCACAGTGGAGAGTCAGCCAGAAGATACACAACACCCATGGCCTTATTGAATGACTATTGAAAGACTGTTAAAAAAAACTATTGAAAGATTATACAGTACAGCAGGACAGATTCTCTCTCCCAAAAGAGACAGACTGGAATTTGAAAACCAAATTCTTCTGAACTTGAACAATAAATTCTTGCTGCAATATTAAAATGTGTCAGTTCATGGGATGTTAGGAGACAAGAGATGTCTCCAAATGACTCAACACTCGGGTCCAAGTTTTGAAAATGGTGTCAGGAAGTTAAAATATTGTTCACTATTGACCCATTACAAGGTCGACTAGACAGTATTTTAATTAGAGTTGATGACGAACTGGAGTTGAAGTGATCAGTGTCTATTCCTTTGTTTGGTCTATTGCTCCTTTTTTCATCAGACAACTTTTACTTCAATGTTTTTACTGCAGTTAAAATGACACATTGGTTTTACTTTGTGTTAAATAAAAAATTTCAAAGGAATAATCATTCCTCTTTCTTATTTTATTTAATGACATTTAACTGTGCAGGTCATTCCTGAAATTTTGACGCACAGAATCACAAGTCCAAGTGTGAACGGTGTCACACGATAAACACATGCACTATCTGCAGCATTGTTCATTAAAATGACTCAACACTTTTAATGTATTACAGAAAATATACATACAGTACGCACACTTAATGATACTGTAGGCCATTGCGTTAGGTAATACATTCAGCAAGTACTTTTACTTTAATACTTTAAGTATTTTAAAAGCAAGTACTTATTTACTTTTACTTAAGTAAAAACATTAATATGGTACTTCTACTTTTACTAGAGTACATTTTTGTCTGTTTATTTTACTTTTACTTAAGTACAGTGTTTGAGTACTTTCTCCACCACTGTTCTTAGCTGACTTTGTAGCACAAGGTTTTTCTGAGCTTGACAGTTTCATGAAATGGTCAAATCTGCTGGATTTAAAAAAAGTAGTTCGCCATTTGCACGTTAGCGCATTAGCATTTAGCGTCCACTAGCATTGCTAATACATAAGCGCTTTGGAAATTGCGGACCTAAATAAATTAATAAGTGCTTTAGAAATAGCTGAACTAATTTTTGGATTAGCGCTGCCCAGCACTGCGTGTCACATTCGCCCTGTAGCCGTGAAGCTCTTGCTCTCCATCCACCATCCACTCCTCCCAAAGGCAGTGCTGAGCTGCTTTGAAGCTCCGGTTCACAGAAATGTCCAGAGGCTGAAGCACTTTTGTCAAGCCTCCCAGGATGATGGCAGGAATGGAGTTAAGCACTTTAATTTTATCTTTAAATTGCAGTATGATGTGCGCGCACATGTATGCTGTCCATCCAGCAGGACTTTTTTGGCTCTAAAATATCCGTATACAAACAGGTACACCAGTAGTCGTCAAAAGTCTAGAGGGCCCTTTTAGCGCCCCTAGCGGCAGAAAGTGGTACTGCTCCATTTTTTCAGTCAGAATGAATGGAAACGGTCATATCTCAGCCAAAAATTGGTCTAAAAATATGGGGGGGGGGGATCCATAAATACGTTGCTTCGCCGGATAAGTCGCAGGACATGCAAATTAGGCAAAAAGCTGCAACTTATACACCGAAAAATACGGTACTCTGTTTGTGCCGGCTGGATCTTTGGGATGAACCAGTCTTTGCCGTAATGTATTTTGGAATTTAAAAGCCACTGGGATGTTGTGTTTAGTAAATAAACGTCTTAATTTCTCTGAAACACCCGCAACAGACAGAATGACCACTGGTCTGGGTCTGGGTTCCTTCTTTTCACCTGATGGCTGGCTGGAGTCCTGTTTGGGCTTCTTCTCTGCTTTCAGGAAGGCTCAGTTAGGATATCCACATTGCTCTAGAGCCTGTCTTGTGTGGGATTTCTCCTTATGTCTGTCTCCTGAGTTAGTGGGGATGATCTCTGCTCTGTAATACAGAGTCCTGATGACTCCTAACTTGTGCTCCAGAGGGTGATGGGAGTCAAACTGTAAATTCATTCAACCTTTAATTAAACAGATAAATCACATTGAGCCTCGAAGACTCATTTACAAGTGAGATCTGTTGGACAGACTATAAAAGTGGTGAAAAATGACACATAGGGTTTGGAGACAAAAAAAATTCCTAACATATTTTTGATTTCTGCACGCAGATCAAACATATGATAATGAAAAAAGTCTCGCACACAAGCACATAATGACGCCGACATTACGCAGAAGGGGGGAGGAGAGGGGAGACTCAAAGGCGGGTACTTTGGGGGGGGGCTGCCGGCCACAGCCAGAAACGAAGCCAAAGTTCTGAACTGATGACAAATGTTTATTCAGCTGGGCTCCACTGACGTCCATGGAGTAGCAGATTTGGGAGGGCGAGAGCGTCAAGTTTACAAAACATCACAGGCGTTTTGAGATAAGACAGCCTATCAAGGCCAGCCAGTGAGCCGAATGTCAGATAAATGATTGTTTTTGGAGACAGGCAGATTTTTAATGACATCTACCTTCAGTCTGTGTCGGTCCACTCGCTTCCGAAATGTCCAAATTAAAAATGACTGTACCAATGGAATCTGTCTCAGAAAATCCCCAAGATCTAATCCATTCAGCCAAAAGTCTGGTTTCTCGAGACATGAACCAAGCCATCATGTAAGGCAGGCAGCCTGACCAGGTCCAGATTAGCCGCCTTCTTCTTTTGTGTTGATAGACCAGGAACCAGCCGAATCCAAAAAGCAGGAACCAGTTATCATAAATCCAATTAAATATGCGTCCTTAAGATCCACAGATGACAGCAGAGATAGACACGTCATCAAGTCTTCCAAGTCGATGAGATATCCAGCTGTGTGCATGCCAACAGGGCAAATCGGCTCGCCTACAGCCTGTCTTCTTTTTAAAGAAATGTTATCAGTTGTGTTGAGGGACCAACTGACCAAATTGAAGTCCATAGTTATGATTCGGAAGATTTTGTAGAAGAGAGTCTCTCAGACAGTTTCACAGACAAGACAAAGCAAAAGCAAAGCAGAGACCGAGAGGAGACGTCCGCCCTTGAGGGAGAGCAAGTGTTGAATGGTCTGTGTGGGTGGGTTTGCGGTACACCTCAGTTTGCAAATGTCTTCCATCAGAAACTGAGACCTCACAGTCCAAGAAAGCCAGCCAGTCATCTTTTACATCTTCTTGTGTGAACTTGATATATTTATCCATAGAGTTTATGTGATCAGTGAAATGTTGGACTTCCTGAGATTTAATTTTAACCCAGGTGTTGTTAGATATTTAACTAGACTGGTCCAGAGTTTTCAACCCAGTCAGAACCGGGTCATAATTTCATTATAATCCCGTCTCTGAGCAGATCAAAAACTCAGGACCAGTCTAGTTAAATATCTAACAACTGCAGGCCTCCGGCCATGGCAGCTGGCTGCTGCCATCCGTGGGAGACTTCTTCTCGGGACTCAAGACCCGCCTCCAGCTCCATCATCCCTTTCCCCTGGTTCGGATCTCCCTCAGACGTGGCAACTTGTACTAAATAAATCAAGGAAATGTGAATTAAGTTTTATCCATTGTATTAAAATAAAGGCAGGAAAAGGTTACAGTTTACAGCACTGGCCCCTCTAATATGATTAGCATCCGGAAGAGAGGGCCTGTGTCCCGTGTCATTACTGATTTATAGGGTCTAGACTCCATCCTTCACAGAAGGGGAGCTCTTCCTGTCACGTATGAGGGGGTGTGACTAAGTGTGATCTCAACAGATCTTATGTGGATTGATGTATGAGGAAAATATGAGACAGTGCTTTAAAGCCTTTCTACGTGATGTGGCAAGCAAAATAAACTCTATTCCTTAGATATTGAATCCATGGGAGACTCTTTTTAGAGCTGCTGGCCCAGTTTAACCCAGTCAGAATCGGGTCATAATTTCATTATAATCCTGTCTCTGAGCAGATCAAAACTCAGGACCAGTCTTGTGAAGTATCTAACAGTGTCATCAACATACCTGAACCAATGACTTGGTGGTCTCCCTGAAAAGGACGTCAAGGCTCTGTTTTCTACCTCCTCCATGTACAGGTTGGCAACAATAGGAGAAACTGGAGACCCTATAGCAGACCCATGTTTCTGCCTAGAATATCAGACTGCAGGTTTCTCAAGCATTCTTTGATTGAGCCTTATATCGTGGTTTATGAGAGAGCCACAATTATTCACTCAGTGTATTATATCACACTCATTACCTCTGGGTGTAACTATGTCATCTGTTGCCAGCTCATGTTTCAGTTTCCCTTTGAGTGGTGGGGAAGCAGCATCCAGCTGTCTCACTGGGTTCACAGTGTGACAGATAAGGAAGCTTCCATCCTTCCTTCTCAGTTGTATTTTACATGAACAGGTACTCGCTCCACAGCTGTTTAAATCATGACACTGATTTTGAATTCAACAAGCTAGAAGTTGTAACAGTTGGCAGGCTTTACAAGGAGCTTCTCAGGGGAGTGTTATTAGCTTTCATCTGCACATGATTGACTCGTGTTTATATCTGATGAGATTGATGGCTTTTACATGTTTCTGATCAGCTGAGAGGTAACTGGTGATAGTAAAGCAGTTACAGTATACACATACACTTAAAAACAAATTCATCTTGTCTTTTCATCTTCATTTCATTTGTTCATTTTGAACCTTTGATCCACATCAGTTAGCAAAGAAATAAATAAAATAAAAAAATAAAATAAAAAACTGTTTCAAATAGTTTTAATTGAATAAAACTGCTTACAGAACTCTGCTGAACTCATTTCCTCCTGACTTTGTAGCTCACTCATAAGCAATCACTGTGCAGTTTATTCAGACATGGATTATTATATAATCTAGGGATGCACGATATTGGAGTTTTGGCCAAACTTATTTGGCCGATACCCGATATCAATACCAATATTTTTTCCCTATATCTACTACAGAGACTACATCTTTCTCTGCTGTGGAATTAAAATACTACATTATTCTGCATGGTCTTTGTCAGTTTGGCCTGCTACCAAATGCAGATGCCAAAAAGGGGGATAAAAATGATGTAACACTTCAACTTGGATTGTGTTTAATGTCAAATTTATTCATGATATTTACTCTCTCTAACACAATGACAACACTTGAACAATGCAAATGTGTAAAATTTCACAAATCTAAACTCATCCTGTTTACAAACGCCAAGTGGCAGCACGGTGGCACAACTGGTAGAGCTGCTGCCTCTCAGCGAGTAGGGCCCCGGTTCAAATCCCGGTCCGGGGGCCTTTCTGGGTGGAGTTTGCATGTTCTCTCCGTGCATGCGTGGGTTTTCTCCAGGTGCTCCGGTTTCCTAAACATGCATGTTAGGCTGATTGGTAACTCTAAAATTGACCCTGGGTGTGAGTGAGACAGGTCCCTCTTGTAAATGAGTCCCCGTGGCTCAACGAGGCTAGCCTGTATAAATAAAGGTTGAATGAAAGTGAAAAGCTCATAAATAGTAGTGCATTAATAGATATACTTGACAGTTTCTTAAATTGAAAATGAACTTAAAACAGAAGCATTTTATATCTGTGAATTATTTTGATAATAGCTGATGTTTGATATTTAACTTTATCTAACTTTATTGCTAATATGGGCCGATACTGATACAGTACTATGCCGATATCGTGCATCCCTAATAGAAACCACTTCAATCTGAAATAAAGCAAAGCTTGTCAGTTGGTGGAAGACTTTCTGCCTGATTTTTTTTTTTTGCCTTTCAGCGTCAGGTTTTTGTCAGGATGTGTTTTTTAAAGTATTCTAATTTCTAAAGACGTTTTATGTTTATTTAGAATCTTGTAGTATTTTCTAGTTGTTTTTTCTCCCTGTTTTCTCATGCCTCTCAATTCCACTCCTGCCCTGCCCACTCTCACCTGTTCCCACTGTCTCTTCCTGAGGTGTTTGTAATTTACATTAGTTAATTTCTATTTATTCTATTTGTTCCTTAGGTTTGCACTGTGCTGTTTACAGGTGGTTATGGTTTTCTCCCTCATGTGCATCCTTGAGTTTCCAGTGTTAGTTTTGCTGCCTCAACAGTTTTTTTTCTCTATCTTGAGCATAATACCGAGTTCTATCAGCAACCTTGGGCTCGAAATTATGAGTCTCGGCCTGTGTCTGTGTAAGCAAATGTGTGCTTTTGTCTGTTAGCACAAAATCTCATCAACTGCTGGATGATTTTTAAGTAAACACCCAGAAAAATAAATCACTGACTGTTCATCAACAACCGATAAACTTTTGAAGTCAAACCAATTCAAGATGGCGGTCACATCTAATGAAACTTAGCTAATACCGAAATGACAACTTGGTCAGTTAACAAAAATTAAAGTAAAATTTGGTGTGGTATTTTAATAAAACTTTTAGAAAGTTACTCATGGGGTGTGAAGCAGCTGATTAACTTTTGATGCTAGCCAGGGGCGGCCGGCCAATAGGGGGCGCTAGGGCGCCGCCCCACTGGAACTACAATTTTTTTTAAATAAAATAAAATAATAAAATAAAAATATTTCAAAATATATGCTTGTGTAGGATAAATATTTTATAAGTAATGATGGGTTATATTGTTTGTTTCAAAAAAACGTTTTCTGATTGGTGACGTATTTCCTGTTTTGGGGGTGCATGGATCTTATCCATAGACTCTCATTATAAATGGCGCATGCAGTTATTCCACGACGTTACAAAGCAATGGGAAGATGCTGGGCACAGTTTTCACTGCCCTGAACACGTCCAACGTGAGCTCTACCTACCGATCGCGTGTTTCCGGCCTTTTATTTATTTATTATTATATTTTTTATTTATTAATTTTTTTGTCTGGAAAATGAGCTGTGCGGTCAGTGACTCAAGCAGGCTTGCTCAGGTAAGTTTTAAATCAATGAAAGCCCTTTATCTAATGTCTATTTGCATTTCTGACTGATATGCCTCTCAAATTTTAGAAGTCTCTGTGAAAAAAGCCTTCAACTGACTGTTTATTCTAAAAGTGGCAACTGGTGAGTTTGTTTTTGGAGCTAGCATGCTAATGCTAGCCTTTATCTAATGCTTATATTATCATATTACCATTTCTGACTGATATCCTCTCCACTTTTATGTGGCTCTGTTTGTGATAAAAGCCTTCAGCTGACCGTTTATTCCAAAAGTGGCAACTGGTGAGTTTGTTTTTCTTTGTTTGTTTGTGGCGTTAGGTTGCCAGCGCAGGTTATTGTACAGTATTGGACTCTGATGGCTACATTTATTTTAATTTGCTTATAAAAATGATCAAACATTAATAATTTTATATACTAAATGTCACTTGTGGTGTGGAGAATGAAAACAAAGCCTCTTGCAAGTAGAAATGCAGAAATGTTTTAATCTCACTTATTTTCCTTTGCTGTGTGCAGGCATAGCAAGGCTTGCTATGTTACTACAGAGGGCAGAGCCCGTTCCAAATAACCACAACTAACCATAACAGGTTTAACAAATAATGTTTGTTCAAACCACAAAGACGAGGCACCAGAATACAAACAAAAGTTACAAAGCATACTCCATGTTTCCTCTGTTAGTAAATTAAAAATGCCATGATTAGAACCAAGGTTTAAAAACCATATATAACAATTGTGTTTTTGTACACCCTGTACTCAGGGCCTGTGAGTGATCATCTATGTGTTATTAATCTGGTTTTGTGTGTGTGCGTGAACGTGAATTTGATGTGTGTCTTAAGTCAGTCTGTTTTCAATATAAAAGTCCTGCATACTTTGACACCCCCTGCTTGAAAACAGGCGGTACTGCTCAAACAAGTCCCTTAACACTCATCGTGATCTTCTCGTCATCTGTGTCCATGCCATCTGGGACCCCGAGATGTCGTCGTCAGGTCACGCGGGATCCTTGGTGCCTCTGGACCCTGGATTGCTGTTCGCTTCTTCTCAACCTCCATCATGGTGTAGTCATGCCATCTGGGACCCCGAGATGTCGTCGTCAGGTCACGCGGATCCTTGGAGCCTCTGGACCCTGGATTGCTGTTCGCTTCTTCTCAACCTCCATCATGGTGTAGTCATCCTGGTTGGTTCCACGTGTGCCGCCCGGCTGAGGTGAGGTCGTCCTCCTCAGGTCATCTCCTCAGGTCATCTCCTCAGGTCATCTCCTCAGGTCATCTCCGGAGATCCTGTAGTGGTCAATGATTCTTCGTTCTCCCTTGTTGATCGAGCATCAGGATCAGCATTCTCCCTGGCCTCAGGCATCAGTGTTTCAGCATTCTCCCTGGCTTCAGATATCCTTCAGGTGAGTAGGCAGCATTGCCATCCACACCTACTGAAGCGGTGGTGTTGGCCTTGGGTCTTCAAGAATCAAGTCAGACTCTGAGTCAATGGGATCAGCAACTGCTGAACTGACTGGGATAGCGCTGTCAGGTTCTTCCGGCTTAGCTGGGCCGGTTGTATCAGGACATTGTAAATAAGTAAATAAGTGAAATAAGTAAAGAAGTAAAGAAGTAAACTAAATTCTATATACTAGCAAGAGCCGGGGGGGGGGGGTTTAAGCGGTGTTGGCTAAAATTATCAATTTCTTTCTGCTTTCGGAATCAAACCTCCTGGGTCGTACTTTGGGACTTTGCTCAGTAGCGTTGATTCTGGCACCGTCTTGTGTTTTACGGTGTGGACAGTCTTGACTTTTGGTTAGGTTTTGATGTTCTCCAGTTCGGTTTCTTCTGATGAAAGGAGGGACTTTGTCACAGTCCAGATGAATATTGCCCCAAAATTCCCAACGAGGGAGTATGGCTTGGCAGCTGTCATCCTTCGGTGGGGCAGGATAAATCACTTCAGCCTTCCAATATCCTTGGTGGCATAATCCCATTAGTGGTCTACAGCCCCAATCACAGTGCCATTCAGGGGTTTCTTTGTCCAGATGAATCCAGTTACATCTCGTTGTCCTTTTTATGTTGTGATGCAGGAGCATTATCCAGGTCACAATTCCTTCAGGCAAAATCAGTAGATTGATTACCTTGAAGTGGGGTTTGTCTGGCCCCGTTAGGTTCTCAGCTTCTACTGCTGACACCCATTCAGGGGTGTTTCTCAGCTGGTACATCCAAGCTGGATAGCCTGCTAGTCTTACTCTTTCCCAGGTCTTGGTAAGATTTTCAACAGTTTCATTTCTGTCCCATGGTACGAAGATGTCTCTTTGCGTGGTGTCCCAGCAGGTCATGTTTGCATATTTGGATCTCCCATGGGAGACTTTTACATGCGTTAGGCTCCATGGTCTGATTCCGGCTTGATACAAAATAACCAACAACATAACTAAGCCTATTAACACTACGAATCCCCGCAGCAGGGTTCGTAGACAAGTTGCTTTATCCATTCTCATAATCCTTAAACAGTCCTTAGGTCGGTTAGGGGTCGCCATATCTTCATAGATTTGTGGTACATCTTCATAGATGTGTGGATCTTCTTCATTGATGTGTGGATCTGCATCGCTGTTTGAATCATCTCGACTTAGTCTACTTTCCAGACTTGTCATGTTGAGAGAGTTTCTTTTCAAAGACTTTGCTTCTTTTAGCTCTGGGCTTCCTCCTCGAGCGCCTGTGAGTTGTGGTCACTCGATCTTTGAGGAGCTCCAGATATAGTGGAGAGGGGTGTGGCCATCCAGGTTGCAATCTTTACCACACCCACTTCCACCGAATCACCAGCCATTCGGTAGGTTCAGGCTGGGGTCCTTCCAGGTGCCATTTCTGTTGGGGTTTGGGTCCCCATTTCAATTTGATACTTATTCCTTTTATCGTCATGTAGACCACATTAAATATCCATGGTGAGGTTGAAGGACAAAGCTTAGGGTGAGATTTATACTGTGGCAGGTATGCTGGCTTCAGGTGATAATTTTCTTGAGGTTCATCAAAATGAGACTTTCTGGTATCTTTGGCGATCGGTCTTGAGTCTATTATGTCTTTCTCTGTCACTGCTCTTCTATGGGGTTTTGCATGCTGCATGGTGTGAGCTGGTCAACCTTCTGCGGGCGTTCACAGTTGACTCTCACTGGGACTTGGCCCTCTTTTCCTTTCACACGTCCTTTGTACAGTTCCACGCAGAGAGGAGATGGGTGTGGCAATTCTGGTCTCAACCCTCTCCACACCCACTTCCATTGGTAGACCCCCCAACATGCAGGTTCAAGCTGGGGGCCTTGCAGCCCACAAAAAGGTTTGTCAGATGGGTCCTCACCTCTTCGGCGCTGTTCCTCCGCCTCCCACAGTCTCTGTCTGAACATTTCCCTGGATTTTCTTCCATATTGCACATAGTGTTCACCCCATTCTTCCAACGCTGTTACCGTACTGACAAGTGGGTGTCCTCTGTACGATACAGTCATCCTGTAAGCCATTCGTACCGGGTACTCTTCCCAATCGTTGATGGGCGTGCAGACTCGATCACACAGCATTCGTAGGGGCAGCTCAGTGTTTTCAACCACTATTTTGTTTGGGTTAGTTTCCCGGTTGTAGATGCTTATTTTCATAGCTCGGCTTGTTGTCCAAACCTCCAACTCCCCTATGGAGATCTCGCAGAAATGTGTTTGATGTGGCTCTCTGTAATTATGGCCCCATCTGATTTTGAATTGCATTCCAAGTACTCTTAAATAGACAACATTGAAGATCCATGGTGTCCCCATTGGGCTGGGGATGTATGGCATTCTCCATGAGTCTTTTGTTACTGCATAGTCCGTGATACCTCTAAGAGACCCTTTAGTTAGGTCTTTGTTCCTGTGGAACATTATACATGAGCAGTAGTAATTTTTGGTTCTGTTAAAGTTTAGGGTGTAATCTTTTCTGGGACGGTCTAACTTTACTAGTTCTTTCCGTACAATTAGAGCTGGTTGATACGGTCCTGTCCTGGATCGTTGAATCAGCAAATTCCACACATAAGTGGGTGCCTCGTCCTCTGAGTCTGAGTCATTGTAAAGCGGGTCTCTGTCCCAGGACCAGCATGTTTCAATGATTTTTGCAGATTTTATATTATCCTTCCCTTTCCAAATATAATTTGGACACCTTAAGACTTGATTTAATGATTCTCTACCTTTTCTCCTGCGATCAGATCCCTTGATGATTCTAGCGCCCCGTCGTTCAGTTTTTAGTTGTTCATTTCCTTGTTCATGTGCTTCCATTCCCTCAGAAATGTCTTGCTGGCCCAAGCGTTCAGTACACTTCGCTTTTTCTCTGTTTTACTTGGGTTGGGACTTTTCTGTGTTTTCTTTATTGTCTTTGATCAGCTGTATTGTAGCTCCCACCGAATACACTCCCTTGTGTGGAGCCACGATCATCTGTACCGAGACTTTAATCCACTGGGTGGAGTTAGGTCTTATGGGCGTGTCTACACTATGTGCAGCTGTTCTGGGAATCTACAGCATCCTCGTTTGACAATTTACATAGTACTTCACCATAGTCCCCTCCCATTCACAGGTACAATCTTTTGGGCCTCTTTCACTCAATTCCCATTGTGTGAAGATCATTACTCTTGGCAAAACTGTGGTCCTAGTTTTTCCCACAAATAAAGGTATCCACCTTTACTGGCTTCAGTTGTACTCCCGTACATCTTTTCTTTTCACCTCAGTTCTGAGGGGTTTATTTTTTAATCTTTATATTTTCTCTTCGCCTCAGGTTCTTCGCCTCAGAGGGGATAATTTCTTCATCTTTGTTCTTCACCTCAGATTTGAGGGGCTAATCTTTTCGTCTTTTATCTTCACCTCAAGTTTTGAGGGGCCTAACTTCTCCTGGTCCTTCCCACCAAATGGGTAGGCCAGTAGGTTCCATGTTGACTTCACAGCTGTTTTACAGCTTGTTCCACTTCATCATTTCGCATTCTGCTGACAGGTATCTTCTCTTGGCGTACTCCAAGGTCTTCAGAGCCCTACCTGCCCAAAAGCTCTGAGGTTGTTCTTCTTAAGATAACTCCCCCGCATATAGTGGCCATTCTACGATAGGGGAGCATGGTACTTGGTTCATTGGCCATAATCCGGTTTCTGGTTTGAATTAGCTAGGAATTGGCTTCAGTTGCTCTATTTCCAGGATTCCCTAACTTTGTTAACACAACCGTGTTATTGTCTAATATTCTCATCACTTTGTCTGTGGCGTTCCATTTGTGCTCCACTGCAACTGCTGATGGGTGATCCTGTGCTCTGACCCACCCTTTTTGTCCAACCTCAAATGAAGTGTTGGAGGCTGGTTGTCCCTCTTTAACCTTGAGGCCCCGCTACTGTCCAGCGTGTTAAATTGACGTTGGTTAAGCTCCTCACCGGGGGAGGGTCTTCCAGCTCAACGCCTGTCATTCAAGGCTTGTCCTACTTCCACAGTTATAGTGCATTCCTTGGTATTAGCATGTTTAGCTAATCCAATGTGTTGGCTAAACCTATGGCTCTTTCTTTCTTTCTTTCTTTCAACTTTGCTGGCTTGAGTTGTGGGGGGCAGTGAGAAAACGCATCACCCCAAAAGTCTGACACTAGTGATCCACTTGTACGTTGTGACAGTGTGTCCCATCATCAGCTCTCAGTTCCTTTGGAAAGCCCAACGACCCACAGAATCGTTTCAGCATGATAGCAACACCGTTGCCTTCTTGTTTTTCTTACTGTTAACAAGTGCCACCCGTGACACCTGCCAGTTTGTTCATCCACTAGGTGCCTGCATCGTCCTGAGTTTGTATTGACCAAATACCACACAGTCATGCAGCACCTTGTGAATTTGCTTCATGGGAATCCAGAGCTCCTGACTCTCCAACTCCTTACGTGTAGGTTGTACGCCCGTATGACCTAGCCCTTCATGCACGCCACGCACAACCTCTAACACGTACTCCTGTGGGACCCTCGGCCCGCCGGGGTTTGTTCCCACTCTCGATCCCGACAAAAACGATCTTTCTCTGTTGCACATAAGATCCACTTCTTCATTCCTCTGCTAATAGTCTCCTTCTTTAGCATGGAATCTTCGAATCTAGCCACAGAGTCCAACTTAATAATCTGCTTCAACTTCTCTTTCCCAGCCTGGGAGAAGTCGCTCTCATTCATTCTTTGTTCTGTTACATTGGGGATATTTTCACAGGTTTTTGTACGGTCCTGTTTGCCAATTGAACTATAAGATGTCTTACTGCTTTCAGGTTTATGCGGGTCTTAGACACCTCTGCCCCAGAGACTATTAGGTAAGGTTTTCCATCCACTTTGGCATAGATTTCGACACGTCCTAATAATGTTTATCAAGGGTGACCCGCAACCTGTCGACCATTATTCAGCTGGTCCCCTATCCCTTCTCAGTCGGAATTCACGAAGGGCCTTTCTTTCATCAGGGGTCATTTTAGCATAGTCTTTTGAGGGCACATAGTCGCCCCATCTTCGAGGTGTTGTGTTAGCTGCCTCGGCTTGAAATCTCCTTTGTTGTTGGGGAGCCCTAGGGGCTGCTTTTTTCTTTCTTTGGGTTTGTTTCATCCCGTTTTTTCTCTTTTCATCCCAACACTGTTGGTCGAGGTCACAAGACTTTACTGCTTGATCGATCTTGAGGACCAAGGTCTCACCAGGCATCCCAATGAAGGTCACTTTTCTCTTACTTCCCTTTACTACCACTCTCAGAGCCCCAACATCCTTTTCTCGAGGAACTGTTCGTCCGAGTCGATTCCAGACTGATGTGGGGTGTTGTCCTTGATCCATGCCTTCTTTTGCCTGTAGGATTTGAGAATCCTCCGTCGTGGTAGTAGATACCAGCTCAGGTTTTAGTTCAGTTGGATCGTTCATGTCGGACTGGTCCACCAGTCCTACTGGTGCCACTCCCGTGGCCATTCTTCGTTTTTGCCGTCTCGAGTTGTCTGTTCCTCAGAGCCTCCCGGACTCTATACCTTGCGCTTCGGATGGGAACAGACTGTCTGCTTAACTTACCGTTTGAACCATGGTCAGTAGTCCTTAGTAAGCCCCACTTACCCCACCACTGCCTAGTAGTATAAGGGGTACTTAGCTGGTAGCTAGTCCTGCCGTGCTACAACTCCTCTACCCTAGGAGAGTTGTGGTCTGGCGCTCGGTCAGTCCACTGACGCACGCCTTGGTATCTTGAGTTCTTTATGCTTTAAGCACGTTGGGCGCCATGTTAATTCTACGTGAGTGAGGTTAGCCGCAGGATCTTGCGACAAGTCCTCACTCCAGCCTCTCCAGTAACGGGTTTTTTAACTTTTATCCTTGCACACGAGTATTACCCGATATGTCTCAAGATTAGTTAGGATTAAGGCTGAGACGAGGTAATTCAACCAGACTGTTACTGTCTTCAAATCTGCATGTCACACCCTGTTTCACTCCGCCGATAGTCCGACTTAGCAGAATGGAGTCAGATCGTATCCCACGGAGAAACACACATTAACGACAGATTACCTCTAGTAGATTGTTATTGTTATCCGTCTGGTTAGTTTTAGAACCTAGGAAAATAAGGTTCCAGGATATTGTTTATATCTTTTTGGCTAACACAACCATTTAAAACCTCCAATAATCTTGTTGTTATCTTTGAACCAAGTTTCCCATCATTTAATATCAAGGTGAGTCAAAGGAAAAATCCAAATTTGTACGTTTTTATGTTTCTTTATTATTTAGTTGCAGGGGATACAGCATAAGCACTACTTACTACAGAAAAAGATTTAATCAGGTTACATGATTTGCATTTAAGAGAGTTAAGTGATTCACAGCTCACCAAAGATGTCCTCCACACGCTGGGCTTTAATGTGTTTTTAGCTTTAATTGAATTGAGTTCTACTCCAATGTATAATTTGTATAATCTTCTAAAATGTTGGTTTATTCTACAATAATCTGATTCCGATCAAATATGTTTAATCCACCCAGGTAATCTTGGTGTGTTCCAACTTGTGTTTTTATCTCCACCAGGAAAANAGGGCGGCCGTGGTGTAGTGGTAATGGCAGTCGTCTCCCGATCGGAAAGTTGGCGGTTCGACTCCCGGGACCCGCACCATGTGTCGTTGTGTCCTTGGGCAAGACACTTAACCCTGAGTTGCTCCCGGTAGGACTGGAAAGCACCTTGCATGGTAGTCTGCCGCCACCGGTTTATGAATGTGTGTAGCATTCAATATATGTGTAGCACTTTGAGATTTTCAGTAATGAAAAGTGCGTTATAAATTGAATTAATTATTATTATTATTATTATGTGCTTTGTGGACTTGGAAAAGGCATTCGACCGCGTCCCTCGGGGGGTTCTGTGGGGGGTACTCCGGGAGTATGGGGTACCAGGCCCATTGATATGGGCTGTTAGGTCCCTGTACGACCGGTGTCAGAGCTTGGTCCGCATTGCCGGCAGTAAGTCAGGCTCGTTTCCAGTGAGAGTTGGACTCCGCCAAGGTTGCCCTTTGTCACCGATTCTGTTCATAACTTTTATGGACAGAATTTCTAGGCGCAGCCAAGGTGTTGAGAGGATCCGTTTTGGTGGCCTTAGAATCGCTTCTCTGTTTTTTGCAGATGATGTGGTCCTATTGGCTTCATCAGATCGTGATCTACAGCTTTCGCTGGAGCGGTTTGCAGCCGAGTGTGATGCGGCCGGGATGAGGATCAGTTCCTCCAAATCCGAGGCCATGGTCTTGAGCCGGAAAAGGGTAGCATGCCCTCTCCGGGTCGGGGAGGAGGTCCTGCCCCAAGTGGAGGAGTTTAAGTATCTCGGGGTCTTGTTCACGAATGAGGGAAAACTGGAGCGTGAGATCGATAGGCGGATAGGTGCAGCATCCGCAGTGAAGCGGGCGCTGTACCGGTCTGTCGTGGTGAAGAGAGAGCTGAGTCGAAAGGCAAAGCTCTCAATTTACCGATCGATCTACGTTCCCACCCTCATCTATGGTCATGAGCTTTGGGTTGTGACCGAAAGAACGAGATCTCGGATACAAGCGGCTGAAATGAGTTTTCTCCGCAGGGTGTCTGGACTCTCCCTTAGAGATAGGGTGAGAAGCTCAGTCATCCGGGAGGGACTCGGAGTAGAGCCGCTGCTTCTCCACATCGAGAGGAGCCAGTTGAGGTGGCTCGGGCATCTGGTTAGGATGCCTCCTGGACGCCTCCCTGGTGAGGTGTTCCGGGCATGTCCCACCGGGAGGAGACCCAGAGGAAGACCCAGGACACGCTGGAGGGACTATGTCTCTCGGCTGGCCTGGGAACGCCTTGGGATTCCCCCAGAGGAGCTGCTCCAAGTGGCTGGGGAGAGGGAAGTCTGGGCCTCCCTACTTAAGGCTGAGTTATACTCACGCTTTGGTCCGCTGGCCCTCTGGGCGCGAACTGCGCGCGCACTGAACCGTGCGGCTTCTGCGTTTAGAGTTTCGCCGCTGTGTTTATGGTTGACGCACAGCGGAGCATGGCAAAGTGCTGTTCTTTTACGAGCCAGCAGGTGGCAGTAGCCTCTAAAACCTGTGCATATGTTGCAAGAAAGGGTAGAAGAAGAAATCTACCGTAGAAGAAGAACTGTTTGAAATCACACAACAACAAAAAAAATGCTCCGCTCGCGTGCTGAATAATAAGAACAACAGTTTTTGTGTCTTGCGGTTTTAATGCATGGAGTCAGCGAGGAGGAAGCGATCACGTGACTTTTGGCAAAACAACAAAAGAAAAGTCCAGCTCAGAGATGAAGAAGGTGAATTTAATACATTTGTATCACATAAAAACATTCCTCCATGCGTCGCGATGCCGTCTCCACGACCACAGCGGTGCAGACAGCTGCATGCTCTGGCGTGAAGGTCCCCACCCGAATCAATTCCGTAGCGCCCACCGCGCGCGCACTAGGCTTGCGGAGTTTCAAAAATTCGGAGGTGCACGACACGCGCCAAGACAACGCGCGGGGCCAACGCGCAGGGGCAGGGACTGTGATATTGCGTCACTTTTGGCGCGCGCACCCTCGCGTGCTGCGCGACACGTCGACTATAAATCTAGCTTTAGGCTGCTACCCCTGCGACCCGGCCCCAGATAAGCGGACGAAAATGGATGGATGGATGGATATTTATCTGAGGAGCAGACTGCATTGAATTTAACTCCATCACAGAAATCTCATCTTGAGCAAGCATGAAGGTGACAGTGGAAAGGAAAAACTCCCTCATGAGGAAGAAACCTCCAGCAGATACAGGCTTTACAATTTAACCACCATGAAACAATTAGAGGTTAACATCTTATTGGTTCAAATGTTCAATTGTTTCATCTTTTTAGCATCTGTAAGAAAAATGCTTGAACAGAGCTTAAAGATACAGTGGTAGACTACATCTCTATAAATGTCTATAACTTTTAAGTGTCATCCAATCCAATAAACAACAACAAATAGGTCAATAACACTACAAGCTGTTTGACATTGGCAGAGAAGAAGTGTCAAATTGTTCATGGGCAAAACCCACATATTGCTCAACCAGAGGATGCACTGTCCAAACAAGTGTATCACCATGGGTGGCACAATGATGCAGTTGTTAGAGCTGTCACCTCTCAGAGAGAAGGTCACAGGTTTGCCTTTGTCACAGTGAATTTATGAGTAGATTTTCATATCCTTGTTCACACATGGGATTTATCTGGCTAAAAACATGTATGCTATTTTAATTAGGAACTTTAAATTGTTCCTAGGTGTGAATAAGAGTGGAACTGCAACCTGTCCAGGTTGTATCCCACCTCTCATACAGTGACTGCTGCATTTAGGCACCAGCTGCACTACAACCTACAAAGTAAAGTGGGTAAAAGAAAATGAAATGATTAAACTTATGTCCCATATTACATATATTCCTCATAAATGACTGACAAAATCAATCAAAATGCATTACGAAAAATGGGAAGTGCTTTAACTTTTCTCTTTTGATGTCACATCACTCTTTACGTGCATTCCTGTTGATGAGGCAGTAGAGGTGGTCTGTTTAAAGGTGCTATGTGTAACTTTCTGTAGAGTGCAGAACTTAGAAACATTTTCAACAAGCAAAGCATTCTGATCCCTCCCCCTCAGAGCCATATATGGCTCTGAGGGGGAGGCTCTGCTGAAATTCAAATTCAAGCTCTGTTTTTATTGGCTGGTTACAAACTCTGTTTTTATTGGCTGGTTAAGGACGGGTCACTCTGTGTTTTTAGTGTTTTTATAAATGCTGATAGAGAAGCAAGGGGACTATAGTTTTTTTCAGAGATTACTTTGTCTAACATCAGTCTGTCAGTAGATAGTGACAGAGTGAAGAAATATGTTAAAAATATATTGTTAGAAAAGTTACAGACTGCATTACAAAGTTACATAGTGCAGCTTTAAGGTTAAAATCAGACACCACTCTGAGCAACAGGACCACGCTTTCCACAGAGCAACTGTGTCAACTCTTGAAACTGTGCCTGAAATCTACCTACTTCACATATGGGGAGCAATATTATAAGCAGAAACATGGGTGTGCTATGGGGTCTCCAGTTTCTCCTATTGTTGCCAACCTGTACATGGAGGAGGTAGAAAAGAGAGCATTGACATGCTTTTCAGGGACACAACCAAGTCATTGGTTCAGGTATGTTGATGACACCCCGTGTTGATGTATGATGATGTATGTTGATGATGTATGTTGATGACACCCCTGGGACTCTGTGTACATAATCTCGTTTTCATCACATGTACCACATGCGGTGCAAATGACAATAAAGACTCTCTGACTCTGACTCTGACACCTGGGTTAAAATTAAATCTCAGGAAGTCCAACATTTTACTGATCACATCAACTCTGTGGATAAATATATCAAGTTCACATGAGAAGATGTTAAAAAAATGGCAGGTTGGCTTTCTAGGACTGTGAGGTCTCAGTTTCTGATAGAGGAAATTTGCAAACTGATGTGTACCGCAAACCCACACACACAGACCAGTATTTACAGTTTGACTCCCATCATCCTCTGGAGCACAAGTTAGGAGTCATCA
>JBBPBX010032509.1:6242-16775 GCA_038048925.1 Garcialebias charrua
TATATATATATATATATATTTCTCCCACACACAAATATGAAAAACCCACTCATTCAAACATACACGTATACACACAGACAGTATGTGTACGTCTTGGTTTGCCTGCATCACTTTCTGAAAAAAATGTACATACAAGCATTCATCCGCAGTCTGTCTGTCTTCCTCTTGAACTCTCACATACATCAGCACAGAAATGAATAAATGAAGAGTCTTATTCTCAGTTTCCACATATTGTTTTTAAAACATCTGCTAGTGTCTAAAGATTTCGGAGACATACAGGATGTTCAGTATATTGTAAAATAATCAATGTTTGAAAACCAGATAGCTTATGTTAGGTAAATTTTTACAAAAAAAAATCTAGCAACACCATAAAAGGTATACTGTATAGAGTCAAACATTTGAATAAAACTCTTCATTTAATGTGCAAACAAATACAAAGTATATATTTAATCCATACCTCGACAAATTGGAGCAGGAAAGTCCCAGACTGCAGTGTTTGCAGCGTTGGTGATACATGTGAGTGTGGCATGACCATCTAAGACATAGCCAGGGACACAGCTGTACTGTACACGATCTCCTACCGCAAAACGGCCGCTGCTGCTTAGTACTGCTTTAGGTGGAACACCAGGATTCCCACAAGACGTACTGTGGAGTTCTGAACAAATAACAAAGACAAAACAGAATACATCCATCAATCCATTTTGTTTCAACCACTTTTCCATGTATGGTGGCTGGTGCCTATCTCAAGTGGTCATTGTGTTGGACGCAGGGTATAGCTTGGACAAGTTGCAAGTCCATCACAACAGATAAAACATTTGACTTTAATATTTAACTTTGCTGATACTGATCCATCATGTAAATAAAGGAGATAACCAACTGTAATCAGAAAAGCCATTCATGTTAGAAACCACAATTTAGTTGATTTATTTCACCCATCTCTGACCAAAAGTTATGTAATGAGTCAGTTAAAATATTTACACACAGTTATGAACCCACAAACGTTCCTTTTGCAAACTGTTTATTTATTTGTTGTTTCAAAATTGTTAATTCTTTACACAGTCAAATGAGCTCTCTTGTATTTATTTTGAATTTCATATTCATGTGAATACTACTTGTTTTTCAAAACAATTATTATAGTTTTGTCCAAAACCTCTACTTATACATATAATTGGACTCCAAGGAATTTCTAAGGATTAATCTCTATCAGAACCGCTGGCAGTACACCTCAGCAATGAATATCAAACAGCTAATTCAGGACTGTGCCAATATATTTTCTGTGAGTAAAGATAATTAGGTAAAATCTCAGCAGCCGAACAGCTTATTGTGATATCTGCAATTTGAGTATTTTATTAGATAGATGATTGGGGAAAACTCTAAAGTTATTAAAAATTAAGACTCTTGGATGAACATATCAAATATTATGCTTAGGTTGGCAACAGAAACAATATAATTACCAGACAACTCCCCAACTGAGTGCTGAAGCTATTGAGACTAGTTTAGTAGCATCAACACTCAGTGGCAGAATAAGATAAAGACATTTATAAAAATAAAATAAACACCAAATGAGAAGCGGAAATCAAGACAACACAAAACCTTCTTGAGTATAGAGCACAACATTATGCAGTTGTAAAATATTTATAGTAGCTAAGGTAAGTTTTTAGTTTTGAATTTGGCATTAGCACAACCATATTGCTTTGGAATATAGTTAATATAATCTAAATGCTACCTATGTCATTGCTTGGCAAGATATTTTCTGAATGTTATAACACTATTTCCACCTAATAATCATTCTGAATTTAGGACGATATGTGTCAAAGTACTGGTTCATTTTTCTTGAGTCCTTAATGGACATGTCATATATACCAATGTTTACAAAATTTGCAGCCATAGGTTTTGTGCATGAATTATATCAATGCAAGTAAATGTCAGAAAAATATGTTTACTGGTTTGCAAATCTCAGAATGTCTTTCAATGTTAGATCAAACCATGCAAATGCACTGCTTTTTACATGTACATTATGCAAGCCTAGCAGAAGCTGGACAAGACACACATAAGCAAAGAGAGACAGATGGATTGAAATATGAACTGTAAGTTGTCATATCAACATAAAGTTATACTGTTGTTCTGACATCTTACCCTGAGTGCACATATATCTTAAGCCTATAGGATTACATACTCCCAAGCATGGTGCCTGTAAAAGGACATTTGATTGCTCCCCAAAACTGACTAAACAGAGCCTCTGAGAAAAATAGGCAATGTGAAGGTGCTAATCACACTTCCCCTCTAGATCTATTTACAGTTATCTGCCAAAAAAAACATAAGCACTGTTGTGCTCATATAAACACCCACATATACAGACACAAAGACAGAGAGCGGGAGGGAAAAGAGGTATTACAAGCCATAAAGCGGGATATAGATGGGAGCAAGGGGAGCAACTCGCGTCTCATAGTTTGAACTTGATTGATACAACTATGAAACTGTTCAGACAAGAAAAAGGGGTGGGTGAGGAGTGGAGCGGGAACCAAACAGATGGGGTGAGGGAGAGGCAAGAACACAGAGAGAAATACTTGGGGAGATTGTGAAAAACAGAAAATGCCCAACATGATAGATAGAACTATGAATCTGCTAGGACGGAGTCAGTGAATAAGGTAAAAAGGTAGGAAGTTATGAGAAGACGGAATAGAAGAAAACAATAAAATCAGCAGTTGTAGAGCAGCAGGTTTTGCTCAGTGAGCTTCTAAATGAAAGTCAGTGAAACAATAGATCTGCATTTCCCCCCAGAAATGTTAAAAAAAAGCTGAAATACATTTTCAAATTCATCTAAATGACAACTTTAGATGAATTGCATTCATCATACAATCAAAATGTATGAAAAAAAGTGTCCACCAAACAGTTAATGAGTAGGTTAAAATGATTTAATAGCATCAGTAGAGTGACTTTTAGATTGGTTTGTTGGATGATTTATTTGGTACTTTCATTCAAATGTCTTCTAAATTAAAACCATTTGACGAATATCCCACAAGTCGAGAACAAACTTCAGTAAAAATTTGCCATGAAATGTCCAAGCCATTCATCATATTTTTAGTAATTGGTGACACATTAGTTCTTGTTCCAATAAAACTTGGAAATGTAGAAGTTAGTTAATGCAAATAGACCCCATGAAAAGGGTTTTTGTTGTGTGGCAAAGGGTGTATGATATTTTAAATTCTAGAACGTGTAAATGTTCATGTTTATTTGACCTGTGTAGTGGCTTTAACAAGCATATGTGCATGTTGTTGTTGGAAAATTACAGCCTCCTGATTATTAACAGTGCCACTTGTTCGCAACTCCACACTAATTTGTGCTGCTCTGGTCATAATTAAAACGAGGTAAATGTGATTGTTGCACAGTGCAGTTTAAGGGCTTAATCCAATAACCTGGACACTCCCACAGGTGATATTTAAAATTTATAAGCAGTGATTAATTTCCCAGGCTTGGTGGACCTGCTTCGAGTAGTCACAGTGATGGTGATTACTTAAAAGATTACGATATTGTTTAATTTTTCAATATGAGCAATCCTAAATCATCCCTTTTGCAGGTCACTGTTATAGTCAGGCTACTGCACATTAGTATGATATGTGAAAGTAAAGAGGTAGCAAGTTAAAGTGTAGCCAGTGGTATGTCTCTAATGGAAGAACAGCTGAATAGGCATGTCTGCTTGAAGTGAAAAACAGTGATTTTTAGCAGTGAAACAATTACATTGATGTTGCCCAGTTGGTTATTAGGAATTTCCAACAATAAATGGGGGGAAGTTGATGAAGACATCATTGTTTGTATTGATAAGGTACTTTGTATAACTAATGTGCAAAATGAGCTAAAGTTAAACTTGTGAACTTTTGACATGTCCATAAGTGGGTTTAAAACGAGATAATCAATTGAGTTACTACTTTAAGTGGGGCAGTATGGTTGCACAACTGGTAGAGCTGCTGCCTCTCAGTGAGCAGGTTGCCCTGGTTCAAAACCAGGTCCGAGGGTCTTTCTGGGTGGAGTTTGCATGTTCTCTCAGTGCATGTGGGTTTTCTCCAGTTTCCTCCCACAGACCAAACATACATATTAGGCTGATTGGTAACTCTAAATTGTCACTAGGTGAGAGTGAATGGTTGTTTGTCTCTATGTGTCCCTGTGGTGGACTTGTGACCTGTCCAGGGTGTCCCCCACCCTTCACACAGTTATTGCTGGACATGGGCACCAGCGACCCCCATGACCCAAAAAGGAAAAAGCAAGTAAAGATAATTAATGGATGGATGGATGGATGGATGGATGGATGGATGGATGGATGGATACTATAAAAGTTAACAACAAGCAAATACCAACACATGCCATGATGTGCTTTAATTACATTATGTAAGGTTTTTGGTCAACACATTTAGTTTTAGAGTTCCAAGAGTACTTATAAAAAACAGAAGCTAACCATTTTACTGAAGCCCCTTCAAAAATCCATCCAACTACAGTATCATTCTGCTTATCTTCACGCACGTTGACAAAGTAACACACCCAGTGTTACAAGACACACTCGGAAGCTAACACATGTGCAAATCCATACACACACTGATACAACCGGGGTCATCCATCACTTTGGCAATCCCCTGTGTTGTATTGTGATTGGATGTCAGGTTGGCCTAGTATCACGACCTGTTGGCCTATCGGTTTAGCAAGTCAGCGAGGCCCCACTAAGTGTCAGAATGTTTGTTCTTCAGTATCCTATCAGGCCCACAATTACTTTCACAGCACACAAACATACATGTACATACACACACTCAATGGTTGATAAAGGTGATATTGGCAACACAAACTGTTTACGGGTTTCCCATTTTAGCCTCTTGGTTCTAAATTAATATGTCATTTTCATGCAGTTCTAGATCACTCCTTTTCCTTTAGGCTGCTACAGGAAAAAATACTAATACATGCATACAGTACATCTGGTCTTTGTCTACATAGGGAAATTATGCAATTAGTATTCATTCCTGGATTCAATAACTGTGCATAAATTAAGGCTATTTACAAGTTCCAGTTCATTTCAGCAGTGATGGAAACATGGCATCCAGGTGGACACAAGCATTTTTCCGAAGGGTACAGAATAAGACTGAATCTTTTTATTACAACAAGCTTACTAAGAAAAGTTCTTTAACAGACAGGAGCAACAAGCCACGCATAAAATAAAATAAAAGAGACTCCGAGAATCAATTTTACCAGTCTGCATGTTGGCTACCAGCACATTATCAGCCTCAGTGTGAAGTTCTGTTTTCTGCTTTAGTGAAATAAACTCTTTCCTCAAAAACACCATTGCTAGATTATGGGGTTCACCATGCACCCCTGTGCCTCATTCATTGGTTTAATGAGTTGAATATCTGGTTTTAGAAAGAGCAACTGATTTAAAAAAAAAAAAGAAAATAAAAAACACGTGTTCTAATTTTCATGCTAAACATTTTAAAATCTTCATCTGTCGCCCTTTGCTCTATCCTTTTCTACCCATATCCCTATTCTCTCCATCTTTTTCTGTCTTGTTTAGAGTGAACGTTATATAGTTTCATTACACTAGTTTATTCAGCATCCAGTTACACTCTTTTCCGTGGTTTACTGCTGTTTACCCTCTTATTTATTTTCTCATAGCCACACTACTTCCAAACTAATTTCTCCCATTCTATATATTTATTTCCACCTATCTTTCCTTATCTAACCCTCTCCCCAGTTCACCATAACCATGATTTCAGTCTCAGTTGCTTCATTACAAGCTGCTGCTTTTATGGGCCATCTGTAGTACGATCTGCATTTGTCACTTCCACACCAGCATGGTAGGCCACACAAAGGCTCACATGCAAAAGAGATTAAACTAGATACTATCACACATCCTCTCCCACAATTTTACTTTTTATGTATCCCAAAACAAGCAATTAAAGAAGAGTTAGGGATCAAAAAGCATGAAAAAGAAAGAGGAAAAGTATGTGGGGGTAAAAGGACTGAGCATTGAGTAAAAGTTGAAAAATAAAGCTGCTGGAAAAAGTGAAAACGCTGCCTTGATTTTTGAGGTTTTAGTGAGACAGATGACATGACAGACTAAAGGAATGAAGAGGGGGAGTGAAGGACAACGAACACTCAGACAGAGAGCAGGCCTGAGAAAAAGAAAGTGGCAAATGAAAAGAGGGATGATTCATCGAGTGTGGAGATTTTACACCTCAGTCAGCAATACCTTTTATGAAAGATGAACCAAGTTTTATACATGAACACAAAAGGTGCTGAAAGGCTTCAGTACACAGCAAAAATCACTGCTTGAAACCATCTATATACATTTTCTGTGACCTAAACTTAAAAAAGGAAAACTCAGAAATTCAATTTGAGGCACATGCAATAAAAATGCATGATTTATAGGAGCTTGAATAAAACAGGCCTGAAACCTGTAGCAAACAAAAAGGAAGTCTGGGATGTCAAACTAAAAAGGTTTGACCTGTCAACAAATGTTTCAGTTTGAGCCATTCAAATGACGTTAGTTTGACAATGACTTTAATACCATTTCAAACAGAGCTTAACAGTGTGGGGCTGTGGTAGCTTGGTTGCCAGTGCCATTGTAACAAAATCCTGATGGCGAAGGATTATAGCTGTTCATCCAAGATGAATAGCTATATCAGGAACCTTTAAAATGTGCATATTCATATGTATCCTCTATTTCCTTTCTGAAATTGACATACATCATGACTCAAAACAAAACCCTTTAAAATAGGGGCTCACACTAGCTGAACTTGTAGAGAGCATACCATTTATGAAGACTCTAATGGCACTTTGCCACTGTCTCAACTGTGCTTGGTTCTGCACGATATGGCACCAGGGCCTCTCCACTATCGGTATCCACTCCGCTCAGCTCGGTTTATGGGACCAGATAGTTTCAGTTTCCAAGCAGGCTGCTCTGAGGGAATGGTTTTGACATAAGCAAAGAGCAGCTATTGATTTGTCAGCGGAGCTACAGCACTGGATGACCCACCCATCAAAACTGCAAACTACATTTGAACCTCCACTTACTGTACTCAATGTGTTGACGGATGGCACCACAAGAAATGAACGCATTTACTAAGAAATATTGGAGATGATACTGAAGCATGTTACTCGGACTTATAAGCAGTGTCAAGATAAGCTAACAAAATTAATGTTCAAGTATAAGTATCAACACAGATGGAGTGACTCAAACACAAAAAGACCAGTTATGATTTCACCCACTTTGCATTGACAATCCTGCTCACTGAGCAGAGAAACAAGTCAGCTTCCACTGTAGTGGCAATCACCTATACCTGAGAAAAAGTAAAAACAGTAGAGCCGAGTGGAGCCGCACTTCCCAATGGCAAATAGTTCAAGTCTTGGTAATGTCCCTTCTCAGATTTAAGTCCCAGCCTATGACCAGTTCCTGATACAGTATTCTCAAGTTATCTCAGCAGTCTATGATTTCAATGCTTTTTAAACTGAATTTAAAAAAAAAAAAATGTTTTTGTTGCTACCATTCAACGTAAAAGTAATAATAATAATAATAATAATAATAATTAATTCAATTTATAACGCACTTTTCATTACTGAAAATCTCAAAGTGCTACACATATATTGAATGCTACACACATTCATAAACCGGTGGCGGCAGACTACCATGCAAGGTGCTTTCCAGTCCTACCGGGAGCAACTCAGGGTTAAGTGTCTTGCCCAAGGACACAACGACACATGGTGCGGGTCCCGGGAGTCGAACCGCCAACTTTCCGATCGGGAGACGACTGCCATTACCAATACACCACGGCCGCCCCTTTTAATACATCATTGCATCCACAGTATTAGTCAGAGCTCATTCCCCACATTTCTAATAATCTACTTCTGCTTTGTTAGGCAACTGTCATACAAAGGATTCAACAGTGGTGGGCACAGACCGCTAGAGAGCGCTAAAGCGCTATTCCGCTTACAGTGGACCTAAACTTTTTGTCAGCGTTTTTGTGAATTGACTAACTTTTATAATTCATAAGCGGATTTATGCTATTTTTATTTAAAATGCAGTACCGCTAATAACTAATTATCTATCAGTAAAAACCAATAAACTTATTTACAAGCTTTTATGCTGCTTGTTTTTTACCTTTTTCCCCACGTAAACAGCAGAGGAGGAAAGGGTGTGAGGGGGAGGGGGGCAGAGCTGAGAACAGACCATGTAGGTAAATGCCTGGGGGTCCCATTTCAGCAGTGGCCCCGGCCCCGCCTCGCCCCGTGCAGTCACCTACATCACTAACATTGATCATGCTTGTTAATGTACATTTAACATAAAAATAATTATAGTTACGATGAAAACGATCATTAAATACGCAATAAAAAAACGGTCGATTTCTTTATCCCCCTACTAAAAATGGACTATTCCATCTTGACAACTTCCGGGTCATAGTTGAACTCAGGGGCTAATTCTGTAGCTGGCTGCGCTCGGTGTCTTCATAAATCCATAACCCCGCTGTTTCAAGCCAAATTAACGTGGCCGGATGATTTTATTGTGTGTTTTGTGATGACCATTCGACGGTGAGTCGTTATTTTTATGTATTTTAGTTACTTTTCATTAAATCTGTTGACTACCTATAGACGCTAACTGTGTCTGCCTGTTACACCGGTAGTGCTGGGTTACTAATGAAATCCGTAAATAACACCGCTGTTTCAAGCCAAATTAACGTGGCCGGAGGAGTTTATTGTGTGTTTTGTGTCGACCATTCGACGGCGAGTTGTTAGTTTCATGTATTTTGGGTTACTTTTCATTAAATCTGTTGACTACCTATAGACGCTGTGTCTGCCTCTTACACCGGTAGTGCTGGGTTACTAATGAAATCCGTAAATAACACCGCTGTTTCAAGCCAAATTAACGTGGCCGGAGGAGTTTATTGTGTGTTTTGTGTCGACCATTCGACGGCGAGTTGTTAGTTTCATGTATTTTGGGTTACTTTTATGTATAAATGCGGTGGCGACACACCCGTGTATTTGAGATTTAAACGTGGTTTTAGGGATTAAAAGATCATTCTATTTTTTGTTAATTTCGTGGCCCAATAGAATATATGTACGTAAAGTATTAAATAAATCCTTTGATTTTTGTAATTTCATCCTTTTAGGATCATTTTTGTTACTTTACAGTTGGCAGTGTAGTGCAAATATTGATAACGCTGCCGGCTATATATAAATACAGGTAGTCCCCGATTTACGAGCGCTCTGATCTGCGAGGTTCCAGACTTACGAGCTGCACATTTTTGGAAAAAACGAAAAAAATACTGAGTTTTCATGTGTTTTTTCACTACAGTTAGTTAGTTAAGCATATAAACACACGTTTCCGATCATTTTTATGCACTCAAAAGTAGTTTTTAGATGAAAATAGAGTGTTTTTAGGCGCGCTAGCGAAAACCGTTCCAATTTACGAGCGGATTTCCGGATTTACGAGAGAAATGGCGGCCGTTCCAAATTACGAGATTTCCGGTTTACGAGCGCCTCGTTGTGACGGATCTCGCTCGTAAATCGGGGACTACCTGTATATATATATATATATATATATATATATATATATATATATATACAGGAAACCCTCGAGGTACGACACCTGCGACCTACGGCAACTCAGACTTACGATTTTATCATATTTAATAAAAATATGATTAAAAAAAAAAAAAAAAAAAATTATTTTTTTTTTTTTTTTTTTGTGTTTAAAAGTTATTAATTTCATGTGTATAGCACTTTGTTGCAGCTGTGGTTGTTTTAAATGGCTTTATAAATAAAGTATAATTATTAATTTTACGTTTTGATAAGAAATTAATCGTATTTACGCAACTTCCGGTTTCCGCTCGCCACTTCCGGTTGCCATTTTACAACTGTACTGCGGTCAATGGAGCTCCGGAGGCTACTGTCAGCTGGCTCCGTGTGCCCGATCAGGGTTGCCTCATACGGATAAATGAGCTGGAAACACTCGGTCAACTCTGTGGACGTCTCAGGTCCGGAGGAGCAGCCGCGGATCGCCCCGCGATCGGCGGCCACAACGCCGCCCGACATGCTAACGACAGCAGCTAACAAAGCAGCTAACACAGGCGAAGACACCGAGCCGACATGCCGCGGAGGATCCATCTGCGGCCGGGAGCTCGCCGCAAATGTCCGCCTGGCAGTCGGGGCCACCGGCTCAAAGTAAGACATTATATTTTTTATTTGTTGTGCAGTTCTGTGCGTGTTTATGGCCTTAGTATGTCTGCTTGTTCAGTCTCATGCCATTAAATATGTGTGCGGCGCTCCGTTAGCGGTATAACCGCGACCTATGTCAGAAACGCGGACCTACGATAGGCATGTGTTTTTGGTCCGCGAGGTACGACAAAATCGACCTAAGTCACACACGTAGGTCCCTATCCCTGACGTAACTAGAGGGCTACCTGTATATATATATATATATATATATATATATATATATATATATATGTATATATATATATATATATATATATATATATATATATATATATATATATATAT
>JBBPBX010032510.1:0-20299 GCA_038048925.1 Garcialebias charrua
CATGAGCACATAAAAAATCTGCGCCGATAATAGGAACAGTCACTGAGGCAACAACAAAATCCCACTCAAACTCACGACCATGGAAAGAAACTGTTGCCCGTCTAGTGCCAAAAGTTCCAATGGGAGAACCGTTAGCAGCAGTTAGCAGTGAGCCACCGCCTCGGCCTGCTAATTCAGGTCCAACAGGGTGGACCAAACTCTTCTGGGAACCAGAGTCAACCAGAAAAGGACGTCCTGACAGGGAGTCTGTGATGAACAGCAGCTCACCTCGCTCGCCAGCGCCCACAGCTGCTACTGAGCGCCGGCTTCCTCGTTTCCCGGCACCCATGTGCATGGTGGAATGCAGCGCTTAGCCTTGTTGCCGAACCTCCGGTGGTAGAAACAAAGGGAGCTCCCCCGCCAAGTTTGCGCGCCAACAGCTGAAACCACCGCTGGCTCCTCCATCTCCGTCTGCTCAGGCTCCACCGATGTACTCTGCACCGCGAACCGTCTGGTAGCCAGCAGGACCCGGTCCGCCTCCTCCGCCAAACCCCGGTAATCACCGGTAGATAAACAAGGGGAATTGGCCAAAGTAGCCCTCACTTGCGACGGAAGCTGGCGCAGGAAAATGTGAGGGAAAAGGAAACCCCCGTCGTCTGAACCAAGTAGCGACAGCATTTTGTCCATCATGTTCACAGCCGTGCCGTCACCCAAACCAGGCAGGGAAAGCAGTTTATCAGCCCTCTCAGTTGAAGTCAAAGTGTACCTTCGAAGCAGAAACTCTTTGAGGGCGCCATATTTGCCCACGTGTGGCGGGTCGCGCAGCAGCGGCATGGCTTTGCGGGTTGACTGCATATCCAGAGCTGACACGACCAAGAAGTACCTGGTTTCATCTGCGTTCACGCCTCGGAGGCGAAAGAGTGCCTCGATGTGCTGGAACCACGAAACCGGGTCACTCTGCCAGAACTCCGGGAGCTTAACACTCGCTGCGGGAGCAAAGTCGGCTGGGTTCGGCTGCAACAGCTGAGCAGACGTCGCGGCGGCGGGGTCCGAAGAAGAAACAACATCCTCGTTTGGTTCTGACATATTTCACGTCAGGTCACCAACTGTAGCGTGTGAAGAAGGAGAAACAAACTGATCTGCAAGCAGTTGCCTTTAATCCTTCGAGCGTCAAGAATCCAAGTAGAAAATCTAAAAAAAGCTACGTCTGGTTCAGAGATCTCGTAGTACGAAGCCCTTAGCTTTTTTAGGTGTTAAAATTATCTTAAATAAAATGATTTCAGGACCCTGATGGCGGCTGAGTGGAGAGGACGTTTTTAGTCAGGCTCCTGCCAGTTCTACCTCCAAAGGAGTATTTGGAGAGCTTGTACTCGCAGTTTTTTGCGCTGGATGTGCAGAGAGGAGCGCTGAAAAAGCTGCGGAAATTGGACTGGAACATGCGATCCAGAATTATGAAACTACAAGCCAACGTGTCCGTGAGTTTTTGCCGAGAGTTAGCCTAGCATAGCTGCAAACCGGGCACCGAGCTAGGTCACCGTAACTGGGAGCCATAGCTGCGGGTTTCGTGAACAAATAAACCGGGAAAATACGCTGGTTGTTACGAAGAAACGAGGGACGGCACGCTGGAGGTGCTTTGTTGCAGCGAAAGAATACAAAAAAGTTTGAGTGGAGGCTACAGGCTACAAGCTAACGCTAGCCATGTGCTGCTGATAAAAGCTAATGCGGGCAAACACCACGGAGTTGGGGATTGTTGCTACGGGCTGACGATCTGAAGTCTGTGGTCTGATCTGTAGTCTGTGAGCTGGTGAGGCCAGAGAGGCATTGGAGTACTGCTGGGGGACAATAAATTACATCCAGGCCCCAGATGGATGAGAGCTGAGCTGAACTGGTTGCTGGTGGACAGGACCTGCGCTGAGATAATTGCTGTGGACGTGAGTAGAGCAGCGAGCAAATTGCTGTGGACGGAAGCAGAGCAACGAGTGAGTTGCTGTGGACGTGAGCAAAGCAGCGAGTGAGTTGCTATGGACGTGAACAGAGCAACAAGCAAGTTGCTGTTGGATGTGAGCAAAGAAGCGAGCGAGTTGCTGTGGACGGAAGCAAAGCAGCGAGCGAGTTGCTGTGGACGGAAGCAGAGCAGCGAGCGAGTTGCTGTTGGACAGGAACAGAGCAACGATCAAGTTGCTGATGGACGGGAACAGAGCAACGAGCGAGTAACTGTTGGATGGGAGCAGAGCAACGAGCGAGTTGCTGTTGGACGGAAGCAGAGCAGCGAACGAGTTGCTGTGGACGGGAGCAGAGCAACGTGCGAGTTGCTGTAGACGGGAGCAGAGCAGTGAGCGAGTTGCTGTGGACGGGAGCAGAGCAACGAACGAGTTGCTGTGGACGGGAGCAGAGCAACGTGCGAGTTGCTGTGGATGGGAGCAGAGCAGCGAGCGAGTTGCTGTGGACGGGAGCCGAGCAGTGACAGAGTTGCTGTGGACGGGAGCAGAGCAGCGAGCGAGTTGCTGTGGACGGGAGCTGAGCAGTGAGCGAGTTGCTGTGGACGTGAGCAGAACAGCAAGCTGGTTACTGTTGGACATGAGCAGAGCAGCGAGCGAGTTGCTGTGGACGGGAGCAGAGCAGCGAGCTACTTGCTGTGGACGGGAGCAGATCGGCAAACGAGTTGCTGTGGATCAGTGAATTTCTGTATCCAGGCCAGAAGAAGCAGGCGAGATGAGTCCTGGGAAAAAAAAGAAACAGGAGCCGCCGAGGCAGGAGTTGGTGAGTCAAAACTCGGTGGATAAAAATTTGGAGTTAATGGAGGAATTGAAAAAAGCAATAAACTTTCTCACTGAGGAATTTGCAAGTTTGAGAGCTGAGCAAAAAAACATTACTCAACTGGTAGAGGAGATGAAGCAATGAAAGCTCAGGAGATCATCAGAGAGGAACGATTAGCTCAATTGGAACAAAAGTGTGAGGACATGGAACAATACATAAGAGGCGAGAATCTGGTAATTTCTGGACTCGAGCTTAAACGCTGGACATCGGCAGATGTAGTTAAAGGCGTTAACACAACTGAAGGAGGACTACCAGAACAATTGCAGTCTCTGGAGAATCAGGTAGTCACTTTCTTAAATGGCAAAGACATTAACATTAAACATGATGACATTTCCACCTGTTACACACTGCCCAATAGAGCTAACAAACTTAAACAATCAGTAGTTGTCAGATTCATTGGAAGGAATCAAAGAAACAGGGTAATGATGCAGTCAAAGAAACTCACAAACACTAATGTCTACATCACATATGTCAGAGTGGCGGCCCGCGGGCTGGAGCAATTATTTATGGTCCCCTGGACGATATTTAATAACTATTGGATCCGGCCCGCAAGCCACAGCCGCCCGCTGGTGTTTTGTACACGGCACGGAGTCGATCAAACTATGGAATGGATTTTCGGAACGGAGTCGTGTCTCATGAACCCAGAGTAATGAGACCCGCCTCAAATTCAGGAAATCCATTCCATAGTTTGCAGCCAGCAGCTCCAACGTGCAGACTCGGTGAGTAGCATTTTAGCTAACAGTTAGCCAACTGTTCATCGTAACATGTCCGCTGTGTGGATGTATTTTACACTAAATACCATAAGACAGCAACGTGCAATGTCTGCAGAGTCATAGCGCCACTTTAAACCGCGCTCAAGTTAGTTCAGCGGGATGACACTCTCGCTGAAACAGCAGCAGGACCCAGCCGCGCGTCCCGGTCTCGGATCATTCAGCCTGTCCCTCATTCGAGCTCCATGTCTTCAGCTGTGTTTTTTTTCTTGTTCAACCGCGTCTACTCCGACCTGATAATCTCGTAGGAGGGACAATACTCCCAGACTGAACAATAAAAACACACAGCTGAAGCTTGGAGCTCAACAGAGAAGTTGCTGAACTTCATCATAATTAATGACCAACAGCTATCAGCTGTAGAAAATGAAGGATTTCACAGCTTCATACTTGCAGCCAACAGTAAACAATCATAAAAAAGTACAGTATATTAATAAAAAGTCACAAGACAGCTGTATGCCTAATCATTCAACCTTTATTTAGGCAGGTAGCTCGTGCAGTCACTTCAGCTTGCACAAGTGGCTTCATTATTCATCAGCAGTCAGAGCAGAGATCAACTTTCAGCTACATTTGCACCCCTCCTCAAAAATGGCTAAACGTAAGGTGGACACAGAGAACAGGGGTTTCAAGCCAGGTGGGAGGCAGACTACATGTTCACGGAGGTAATCAATCCTGAGGATTTCCTCAGCTCAGAGCCTAACCCCAAACATTGATGAACTTGTACAAAAGATGAGGCACCTCCAAGTATCAGCCTCAGATAAGTGAGCATCACAGAGCTGTAACAAATTTTCAGTTTTTAATTCAGTTAAATTTTTACATTTGTTTCTACAAGACGTGATTTTTCTTTGAAGGAAGTATTGTTTTGGCTGTGTGCCATAGATTTATGTATTTTATTTTATTGTATTTTATTTATTTATATTTACTTTTCAGTTGAATGGACTCAGGGACAGAGCCATGAGAAAGAATACAACTGATTTGATTTATTTTCTTATTTTCCTATTTGAAAGTGGTGATCAGAAGGATCATAGAGCTGCACAATAATGCATTTTCAGTTTATAATGCATGCACTTTTATTTATGCATTTATCTTGATATTAAGAAACATATATATATATATATATATATATATTTTTTTTTAAACAATTTAATTTTTTGCTGTTTGCCTGTTAAAAAATGTTTTCACTTGAAATTACTGACAGATCCATAAGAAAATATTGTTTTATTAATTTAATCCTTAAATAATCTGTTAGGTCTTGTTTCAATAGGCTATGTAAAATCATTTCAATATGAACATTGAACCAGTCCGGCCCTTGGCGTGTAGCAAAATTTTTTTGGCCCTTGGTGTATTTGACTCTGACACCCCTGGTCTACATGAATGAACACCTAACTTAAAAAAATGCAAACATTGCACATGCAGCAAGGTTGTTGAAAAAGAACAAAAAAAGAACAAAAACTTGGACAAGAAACGGAAACATATGGATCAAAGTACATGAAAATTCTCAAGCTAAAATAATAAAGGATCTGAAAGACTTAGATACATTTTGATGAGCTCAAAAATGACAAATCACCAATCACTATCACATGTTCATACACAAAAATTGACAAAAATGAACAAACAAACAAATACATTAAAACATGACAACAACAAACGAAGACTCAGCATTTAAAATATACAATGTTGAAGATGTGGTTGATGCAAACTTTTATCCTGCTATAAAAGACTGTCAATACTATAATGAAGAACAGTTTAATGACATCAATATAACAAATGGAGATCTCTCTATTATTCACATCAATAGTAGAAGTATAAATGCAAATATATCCAAAATAACAGATTATTTAAAACAGTTAAACAGAACTTTTACATTAATAGCACTGTCAGAGACATGGCTTAATGATGAAAACAAAAATAATGTTCACATCGAAGGATATGAATTATATCATTTAAACAGAAACAATAAAAAAGGTGGTGGAGTAGCTCTATTTGTCAAAAATGAAATAAAGTGTAGAATAATTAATGAAATGTCAATAATTGTTGACAATCTTATGGAAATAATAACAATAGAAATATTAAACAAAAATGCTAAAAACATATCCATAAGTTGTGTATATCGATCACCAGGGTCAAATATAGAAATATTCACCGATAAAATCACACAACTATTGGAAAAGAGTTTAAACAAAAGTTTTCTTGTGTGGAGACTTTAATATTGACCTGGGAAATAAAAAAGATTCAATTAACATCAGCACATTTCTAAATTCAATGTATAGTTTAAATCTTTATCCGTTAATATCAAAACCAACAAGAATTACAACTCATAGTGCTACGATAATTGACAACATTTTCACAAATATAACAAATGGGGATGTGACAGGTGGTATCTTAACAACTGATTCAAGTGATCATTTACCAGTTTTCACTATCTACAGAAATGATCAAAACATTACAAAAGAAGTTACAATTAAGAAAAAAATAATAAACATAAAAAAAGCTATGGATCAATAAAAGATGGATGGGGATGCCACTATCTGGGGCTGGGCGCTTGGGCGTTTGTCGGCTCGGCCTGGTGGCTGTCTGGTGGGGCTCGGGTCCTCTGGTCCTGTCGGGTCTGGACCTGAGGGATGGGCGTCCCAGGTGCCCGGGCCTCGGTCACCGGCCCTGGGGCTACGTCGGTGCAGCGGGCTCCGGCGGGGGCCTGTGTATTTGTCGCTGTTGACCCCGGGGGGTCATTGTGTGTGGTCCCTGGTGGGGTTCGTCCGGTTCTTCCCCTTGGTCGGATCTGGGGAGTGGACGAGTGGCTCGTCCTGTTCGGGTGGTCCTGGGGACTCTGGGCTCGGGGTCCTTCCTGGGGTCTTGGGCTTTGATCGCCCCTTCGTCTGTCTCGGGCTTTGGGGGGACGGATCTCTGATGCTTCACAATCGCTACTAAATGTTCTATTGGAGGAACCTTATTCACTTATGCATGCTCACAACCACACACAAATGGATGCAGGGATGTATATGTAGATATATGTAGATGGGTATATAAATGAATATAAATATATATGTATGTATACTGTATATATATTTGTAGGTATGGGTATGTGTATTTATAGAAATCTACTGCAAGGTCATGAATATTATCAGTCTTTATGCTTGTATGTTTCGTTGCTGTGTTCTGTCATGTGCTTTGCAGGATTGTGGACGGAGGTTTGGTGTGTTTGCCTTGTGCTCTTTTTGTGGATAATTGTTGTTTTGTTGTCTCACTTTCTCTTTTCTTTCTTTCTCTCTATTAAAAAATAAATAATAATAAATAAATAAAAAATAAATAAATAAAAAAAATACATATTGGAGTGAGAGGATGGCTATAAGGTGTGAAGGGAGGCCATCTATAAATGGAAAAAAAACAAAAAAAAACAAATGGGGATGTGACAGGTGGTATCTTAACAACTGATTCAAGTGATCATTTACCAATTTTCACTATCTACAGAAATGATCAAAACATTACAAAAGAAGTTACAATTAAGAAAAAAATAATAAACACATAAAAAAAGCTATGGATCAATTAAAAGATGATTTACAGAAGCAAAACTGGAAGGACGTGTATATTGATGATGTTAACAGATCATATGATGAATTTATGAATATTTTAGAAGCTCTGTATGAAAAGAATTGTGTGCAAAGAAATCGTAGAAAAAGAAATATTGTTGACCAACCTTGGATGACTAAAGGGTTGAGAAATGCTTGTAAAAAAATTACTTGTATTCATGTTTCTTAAAAACGAGAACACAACAAGCTGAAGAAAAATATAAAAAATATAAAAATAAATTGGTAATGATTATAAGAAAATGCAAGAAAGAATACTATAGTGATTTATTAAACAAGAGCAATGGTGACACTAAAACAACATGGCGAGTAATAAATGATGTTCTAAAAAGTCATAAAGCGAAAACGAACATTGCAAAATATTTTGTGAAAGATGACAAAGAAATACATGATGAGAATGATATCGTAAATGAATTTAATCAATATTTTGTAAATATTGGATCAAGCCTTGCAGCTAAAATACCAAAAGTAGATAATAATGTGTGTCATTCAATTAAAAGTTGCACCAACAGTATTTTTCTTAATGGAACTAACAAAGAGGAAATTATGAAAATGGTAAAAAATCTCTCAGACAAGAGATCAAAAGACTGGGTGGACATGGATATGATGTTCGTAAAAGAAATAATGAGTTATGTTATTGAACCGTTTACATATATATGCAATTTATCTTTTTCAACAGGAATATTTCCAGATAACATGAAAGTAGCAAAGGTAATTCCTCTTTTTAAAAATGGTGATAAATGTGTATTCAATAATTATAGGCCAATATCCTTATTACCACAGTTCTCAAAAATTCTAGAAAAACTATTTGTGACCAGATTGGATCAATTTATTGATAAACAAAATATTTTAAGTAGCAGTCAGTATGGGTTTAGAGAAAAACTCTACATCAATGGCTCTCATGGATTTAATGGAACAAATAACTAATGCTGTCGATCATAAACAGTACTGTGTTAGTGTTTTTGTTGATCTAAAAAAAGCATTTGATACCATTGACCACACCATTCTCCTTGAAAAACTAAATAAATATGGTATTAGAGGACCAGCATTACAGTGGGTATCTAGCTATTTGAAAGATAGGAAACAGTTTGTGCAAATAAATGATGTTAGATCTGACCTCCGTGATATCACTTGTGGAGTTCCTCAGGGCTCTGTGCTTGGACCAAAGTTATTTATTTTATATGTGAATGACTTGGTAAATGTGTCAGGACTTCTTAAATGTGTTCTTTTTGCCGATGACACCACATTTTTCTGTTCGGGTAAAGACATAAAACAGATTTTGGATATGATGAAAACAGAATTTATAAAAATACAAACTTGGTTTAAATTAAACAAATTATCTTTGAATTTAGATAAAACTAATTACATGATATTCAGTAACAAAAAGAGAATTGTTGATGACGATCCATTTGAAATTGAAGATGTTGTGATCTGTAAAGTGAGTGAAGTGAAGTTTCTGGGTGTTATCATTGATGACAAACTGACATGGAAACATCATGTAAATTCCATTAAAACAAAATAGCTAGATCAATTGCAGTACTGTATAAAGTCAGGGATTTTTTAATTGATAAAGCTCTGCATATGTTGTATAACACAATCATTGCTCCACATTTAATCTATTGTATTGAGGTTTGGGGAAAAGCGTGCAAAACAATTACAAAGCCTGTTTTTATTTTACAAAAGAGAGCTGTAAGAGTAATCACCAGAAAACATTTCAGTCACCCATCAAACACCTTGTTTCTTCAGCTAAACTTATTGAAATTCCAGGAATTGGTAGAATATAGTATTTTATCAGTTATGTATAGGGCTCATAATAACACATTACCTTTAAATATCCAAAGAAATTTTATAAAAAGACAAAGTTATTACAATCTCAAAGGGACAGAGATATTCATCAAACCACAATTCAGAACCAGCTTAAAGGGACGGTCTACCTCAATTCAGGGAGTTCGATTGTGGAATGCTCTGGAGAGTGATGTTAAAAATGCAAAATCAATGTATACATTTAAGAAAAAGGTCAAAAAGGACTTGCTCAAAAACTATATATGATGTAACTTAGTGTGTTTGTGTATTACACTTATGTTGTACTTATGATGTAGCTTAGTGCGTTTGTGTATTACAGTTAGAAAAATTAAGTAGAGTTATTCATTTTGTGACGTAGTTTGTGTATTACAGTTAGAAAAAATTAAGTAGAATTATTCATTTTGTGATGTAGTTTGTGTATTACAGTTAGAAAAATTAAGTAGAATTATTCATTTTGTGATGTAGTTTGTGTATTACAGTTAGGAAAATTAAGTAGAATTATTCATTTTGTGATCTAGTTTGTGTATTACAGTTAGAAAAATTAAGTAGAATTATTCATTCTGTGATGTAGTTTGAAGGTTATCATTGGTTGAACAAACTGTGAAATAAGGGGCAGATATAATAAGATTTCATCTTCTCACTGCTCCCTTCATTTGATCCTACTTGTATTCTTGTATCTAATGAAACTGTCTTGTATTGTTCTTTTAAAATGAATGAATATACATCAAATCAAATCAAATCAAATATGTTTGGGATGAATTTGCATCCAACAGTTTTACTATGACCTGCTGCAGTGTGACCTCATGAGGACACTGTACAACTGACAAATCTATTTAGTAAAATCCCAGAATGTTGTATTGAAGAACAGTGTGAAGTACAAAAAAGGAATTTGGTAAATTAACAATCAAACCAAACTATCAAAACCTTGACAAGTTGCTGTACACATGGCAGGGCATGAAAATTTGTCACAAACTCAAGTATTACTGCCAACAAATTCTGAATACAAAAGAACAAAAAACTGAGCTGGCAGAGAGCTGTTTCAAATGTTTTCATTGGTTTACTTCAATGGTATAAATCTGTTTACCTTTATAGTTAACGTGACAGACTCAATTAAAAGAGCTCAAAATCTCAGGCTTGAAGTACCTGGGAGAACTTTTTCTGTCATGATAGGTGATCTGTCCTCCTCTTCATCAACCCCTCTGACCTCTGGCGTACCACAGGGATCCATTCTGGGACCAGTCCTCTTCTCTCTTTACATGCTGCCATTAGGATCAATCATTGCACGTCATAATCTGTCTTTTCATCTATATGCAGACGATTTACAAATCTTTCTGCCAGTCACTCCCAACCCCTCACTCAGTTCAAACACTATTGTCAACTGCTTAAATGACATTAAAGCTTCAGTATGTAGCTTTTTTTATAAACATATTTCTTCACTCTGTCACTACCTCCTGACAGACTGATGCTAGCCAGGTAATCTCTGAAAAAAAAAAAAGTATTGTCCCCTTGCTTCTCTAGGTGGTAATAAGCATTTCTAAAAAGAAAAGGTGACACGCCATTTTCCAGACAATAAAAACAGAGTTTGTAACCAGCCAATAAAAACAAAACTTGAATTTGAATCAGCCAATAAAAACGGAGCTTGAATTTGAATTTGAGCAGACCATGGGAGAGCAGAGCCATATATGGCTCTGAGGGGGAGGGATCAGAATGCTTTGCCTGTTGAAATTTTTTCTAAGTGCTGCAATTCTACAGAAACTGCAGACTACACCTGGCTGTCTCAAAACTTCCTCCACCTAAACACAGATAAAACTGAATGCATTTTATTTGGTGCACCTGGTGACGCCAGCAACATCCTTCCCAGTCCCAGTTTTGGTTTCCCCCTCCCCCACTTCAACCCGGTAGTTAGAAATCTTGGAGTGCAGCTTGACTCCAACTTAAAGCTTGATAAACAGATCAGTTCTGTTGTCAAGACCAGCTTCTTTCAGCTCCGTCTGCTCTCTAAAGTAAAGTCACTCCTCAGCCGTAGTGATCTGGAGAAGGCCATTCATGCCTTTGTGACCTCCAGACTTAACTACAGTATTGTAATGCTTTGTATGTTGGAATTAATCAATCCTCCATCTCCCGTTTACAACTTGTACATAACTCTGCCGCCCGCTTTTTGACCAACACACAAAAATATGAACACATCACTCCTGTCCTGTCCTCTCTACACTGGCTCCCGATTCAGTTCAGGATACAGTTCAAGCTGCTGCTGTTTGTTTTCAAAGCTCTGAATGGACTTGCACCTCTGTACATCTCAGAACTTTTGAAAGTCCATCACCCCAGCAGAGCTTTACGATCTGCCAGTCAACACCTGCTGGAGGTGCCTCGCTCAAGGTACAAACAATGGGGAGACCGGTCCTTTTCTGTTGCCGGCCCAAAAGCCTGGAACAGTCTCCCCCTTGAGCTGCGTGCCACCTCTGATCTGACTCTGTTCAAAACCAGACTGAAGACCCACTTGTTCAAAAAAGCTTTCAGTGTGTAACTTTTATTACTTTGGTATTTTAGTATGTAGCATTTTTATTTCCATTGCCTCCTTTTATTGCTGTTGTTTTTTATTCTATTTTCACTGATTTGTTGTACCAGTTTTTATATTTTCTGTCCTGTTAAGCACCTTGGTCAATGCAAGGCATTGTAGGAAGGTGCTATACAAATAAAGTTTATTATTATATTATTATTACCTTGCCTGTACCAGGCAATCAAGGGTCGGGGTTCTTTATTGACATTTGCATCACATATGCTACATGAGGTGGAATGAAATTGTGTACACAGACACCCCAAATTATAAAAAAATATTAGTATAAAAAGCAACAGAATACAAGGATCTAAGATATACATTAAAAATAATAATGTAATACAATACGGTGTATTAAAAAACAGCCTCAACACAAGTCTGTGGTGAGCAGATGGGTATGAATACAGCAGCTTAAAGGCAAGAAATCAGAAGCATTGATAATCAGCAGCACAGATAAAGTTTAAAATCTACTATTAAAACAGCATCACAGTGGTCTGGTTAGATATTCATGAGTCTAACAGCTTCAGGGTAGAAGCTGTTCCTCAGTCTAGTAGTTCTACACTTACCGTATTTTCCGCCTGATAAGTCTCACCTTTCTATAAGTCGCTTTGTCCAATTATTGGCAATAAATTGGAAAAATCCATAAATATGTTGCACCTTTATTTAAGTTGCATCTATTATGCGTCACCGCTACGCGACGCGTCAGCGCGTCATTTGCCCTGCGGAAAATGGCGGCCACAGAAGCATGCACGGAAGGACTTTTAACAAGATTAACATGGTAAAAACAATTATTTGTCTACTGAAACTTATAGCAAAGATGTGTCTTAGCTTAACTGTTCCTTAATAAATTCACGTAATGGTCAAATCTGCTGGAATTAAATTCTTTCGCTTTGACCTATTCCAAACAGTCGTGCGCGCTGCGAAAATAAATTATAAATAAATTGAATTTGAGCTCAAACAACTCCAACAGCTAACAGTTTGTAAATGACTACCAAGTAATTACTTTCTGTATTTTTAAAGAAAATCTGCGGTGTGGTTTATGAGCTATTTGCTAAAATGTACCCGGGAAAAAAATGAAGCTAGCCGCTGCACATTTTCAAAGCTAAAACATTGAATTTTATCTCAAACAATTCCAACAGCTAAACGTTTGTAAATGACCACCAACTAATTACTTTCTGTAAGTTTACAGAAAATCTGCCAAGTGGTTTATGAGCTATTTGCTAAAATGTACCCGGAAAAACAACGAAGCTAGCCGCTGCACATTTACGAAGCTAAAACATTGAATTTTATCTAAAAAAAATCCAACAGCTAACAGTTTGTAAATGACCACCAAGCAATTACAAAGTATTTTCTGTAAGTTTAAAGAAAATCTGTCCTGTAGTTCATGAGTTATTTAGATAAATAGTACAGGTAGTCCCCGACTTACGAGCGCTCTTACTTACGAGGTCCCGGACTTACGAGTATGCATCTCATAAAAAAATAATAATAATAATATTTTTTATTTTTTTACTTTTTTTTTTAAATAAATGAATACATGTACAGTACTGGACAGTCACCAAGCATTTAGCCTATCCTAACACAGTTTTTAAAGATGAAGGAATGAGTTGAATTGTCTCCCTTTCACATAAAGGGAGCTAGCTCCCTTTATGGGAATGGAGCCTGCAGGGAGGAGGGACACAATTCAACTGACTCCTTAACTGTGTTAGGATAGGCTAAGTGCTTGGTGACTGTACAGTACTGTACATTTATCTATTTATAAATAAAAAACAATAAAAAAATAAAAATACTGTATATACAGTACTGTATATTTTTAATAAATAAATGTACAGTACTGTACAGTCACCAAGCACTTAGCCTATCCTAACACAGTTTTTAAAGATGAAGGAGTCAGTTGAATTGTCTCCCTCCTCCCTGCAGGCTCCACCAAGGAAAGGGAAAGGGAGACAATTCAACTCATTCCTTCATCTTTAAAAACTGTGTTAGGATAGGCTAAGTGCTTGGTGACTGTCCAGTACTGTACATGTATTCATTTATAAAAAAAATAAAAATAAAGTAAAAAAAAAATATATATATATATACATATATATATATTTTTACTATGTGATCCTACTTACGAATTTTTGACATACGAGCGCCCCCTAGGGACGGAACTCGCTCGTAAGTCGGGGACTACCTGTAACCGTTTTTGCTAACAAGGTTTCTAACAGTACCGTAGTTCATACCTCCAGAGCAGGAGGCCGGGCAGCGACAGAGTGTGTACGACCAGAGGAGGCTGCCTTCGGACACATGAGCTGGAAACGGTCGGTGGACTCTCTGGAAGTATCAGAGCTCCAGAGCAGGAGGCCGGGCTGTGACAGAGTCAGTCCGACCAGAGGAGGCTGCCGTCGGACACATGAGGTGGGAACAGTCGGTGTACCCTAGCGGAAAAAAGTGGTACTGCACCATTTTTTTTGTCAAAATGAAAAAACGGTCATATCTAAGCCAAAAATTGGTCTAAAAATATGGGGAAAAAATCCATAAACAAGTCTCACCTCTCTATTAGTCGCAGGACATGCAAATTATGGAGCTTATTTCATTTTATAAAGCGCTTTCCAGACCCCTATGAGGGGCCTCAAAGCGCTTTACAATACCAACCATCCACCCATTCATACACACATTCATACACCGGTAGTGGCAGACTGCCATGCAAGGCGCTTTCCAGTCCTACCGGGAGCAACTCGGGGTTAAGTGTCTTGCCCAAGGACACAACGACACATGGTGTGGGGAACCAGGATTTGAACCGCCAACCTTCCGATCGGGGGGCGACTGCCATTAACACTACGCCACGGCCACCCCTTAGGCAAAAAGGTGCGACTTATAGACAGGAAAATATGGTAATGCTCCTTAACCTCCTTCCTGAGGGGAGCGGGGCAAAAAGTGTGTGTGCTGGGTGAGTGGTGTCCTTCATGATGCAGGTGGCTCTCTTCCTGCATCTGGATTTTTAGATGTCTGTGATGGTGGGGAGGCTGACTCCAACAGACTTCTGTGCAGCCTTCACCACTCTCTGCAAAGCTTTTTTTCCTGCAGCTGTGCAGCCTCCATGTCACACGTTGATTCTGGAGCACAGGATGCTCTCCACTGCACACCTGTAGAAGGAGGTGAGGACTGAGCAGCTTGCCTCAGCCGCCTGAGGAAGCAGAGTTTCTTATGTGCTTTCTTGATCAGGCTGATGATCATTTGATCATCGCATTTCACAGGCTGATGATCTGATGATCTTTTGATCATCCGCCTAATCATAAATTATCATGATCATTTCATAATCATGAAATGATTATATTTGGGCACTTCACTTGCTGATTGTACCTTTGAGTTCTTTATTTTGGATTAAATGTGGATGTATCAACACTAGTAGGTAATTCATCACTACAGCCCTGCAAAACAATGTGCTATACAGTACTGTACACTTTTTTTATTTTACAGTATGTTGTTTAGCTTCATGTTTAAAAGGCATCTGTTTTTGTTTATTGATGATTGATTGTTTTGGACAGATGGCTCCTTTTAAAAACCAGCTTCTGAGATTCAAACAGGAGGTTGGCTTGAAACACAGGAAATAAGGGTACTTATGGGACAGATCTGGTTGGCAGGCCGCAGACTGATGAAGTCTTCCGGATGGAAGATTAAACATTTCTCCCTTAAAGAAATTGGTCCAGATGACATGATTTAACCTTTTTTTTTTAATCTACCTGGATGATTGAGCCTAAACCCTTTTTCCTGCATATAATACGTTTTGCCCTTGAAAAATAACTTGCTTTTGATAACATCCCACGTTGTTGTTTCAAATTGTCCAATATTCTGTTGTCATCCAGTTATGAAATGTTTACCCTCCTGCTTTTACCTTAATGTTGTTATATATTTGTGTTTATATGATGGCACTTTCTCCCTCTTCCTGGTGCAGTGTGTGTTTTGTGAATTGATAAGTGGCCTGGTGTTGGTAGCTGCAGTCAGCCAGCAGCCCCCTAACAGCCCTTTTGCTAATTAAAGACAACTAATAAACGACAGCATTAGCATATCAATAAAGGCTCCAGCACTTTCTGCCCAGCTGCCTGGCTGCTCAGTTGTTCAAGAATCTGCACCCAATCACAAAAAGTTGTGCTAAACAAAGAAGGGCAGCTGAAGGAAAGACCAACTTATTTTTTCCATCAGAGTTAACAAAATAATCTGTTACAGAGCAAAATATGCTATGTTTAAAATGTCCGATCCTAATGATAAAATGTTTAGCATAAAATATTTAGCTTATGCTAGAATAGTCTGTTGGACGAAGAATGAAAGGTTTTCCCAACTTAGTATGTGCAAATTGTGCATTTACCTAACATAACATAGCCTCACAATTACATTAGTATTGTTTTTATCATTGATATCTTTGCTACTTTTATCCTGTTCTGTGTTGAGGGGTGTACCTGAGTTTATACCCTCAAAGAACTAAAACAGGCAGAAAGACAACCGTGCTCAGACTCGTATAGTATTGGAACCATTAATCAGTCTGTTTGGACCGTGCTCAAAGTAGCTGAAAATCATCCATGTTGACTCAATGATGATAACTCCACACATTTCAGGCACAGATTCAAAGTGCCAAACACAACACCAAAATGCTGCAGATTTTCCCAAATAAACATGAAATCATTATCAGAAGTGAGACAAAGTCTGATAGGAACAAATGGAGAACACCTTAGCTCTTCTTTGGCACTTCCATGAGTTGCACTATGTTCTAACTTGAAAAGGAATAATACAAAAGCTTAAATTATACAGCGAGTTTGCAGTTCCTCTGATACAAGTTTTTTTCTCACTGAGCTCTTAAACCATGCAGCCCCATTGACTGGCGAGTGATTCACATCTCTTCAAGTGCGGAGCAGGCACTCTGTGGGACAACTCTTTGAACCTGCATCTGGACAGGGCTGCATGAGCCACAGCTTGGAGTGGTTTGTCTGTCTGATCTGCTAACAGGTATCTGTGGCCAGAGATCGACATTCCCTCTTCACAGCAGTGTGGGGTTATTAGCTCTGTTCTTTTCCAATCACATAACTGCGTATACGTTTTCCTTATTTTTCACGCATCAGATGTGTTTAATTTTTTGGTGAGTGATAACTTGTATGTCGAGTTTTAGCAGATTAGACAAAACCAGTTTAAATATTCCTCACAAGATCATTCCAGAGAGTTGACACAAGCCCTCGGCACGGGCGGCGCCTGTAGGCATCTGTTGACGATTCAGCCAAGGTTTAGCTTTGGGCTAGACTACTATGACGGAGCTCAAAGAAAAACGTGAACATAAAAAATTTAAAGTATTGGCCAACGAAAAAAAAAAAAAAGATTGTAAGACTAAACTTATGTGAAACTTTGTCAAGTAGATAAAATGTTAATGTCTCTTAACCCTGACAGTCCAAGAAAAAAAAGTCTCTGGTTTCACAGAGATAGTATTTATTTATTTATTTTTTGGCCCAGGGAGGCTAATGAGTGCCAAGACAGAGAACTACAAAGACTGACCAACAGTCCTGAAAAAAAATTTATATAGAGAAAAAGAGGGAAAAACAGACCAGATTATTAATATTTTAGTTTCACGAGTCTGGCACGAGACAGACATTATAAAGATAAAAAAAAAACTGAATTAATTAGCCACTTTAATTGTATGTTCTCCAACTTCTATTCTCTGTGGGCACAATTAAGATGTGTTTATTTGGACACAGTTCGCTCTTCAAGGAGGTTACACAGCTAATCGGCATCATACTCAAGTCATGCATAGATTGCAATTATCTCAACTAGCTGCTGCCGCAGACGCCACAGTGTAGAACTGGCACCCCCAATTACTGATTTAAGAGACAAAAATGAGGACATGCTGTATTAAATGGATTTGTCAATGCAATATCATTTCAAGAGGAGGGGTTGTGTATAATGAAAGCTGGAGTTAAATTTAGTAGGAGGAGGGGTAGGAGGGACAGAAACATACGCTCATTTGGCTCTTTCATCCACATTATTCTTTCCCAATCAGTTCCACTAATTCTTTCAACAAGGAGTTTGAGGTGGGTGAAATTAAAAAGGACTTAATTTTCCAACTGATGCTGCTGCATAATTATACCTTTCATTAAAACATCAGTCATGAATGCTACTAGGCATATTTTAATTTTTTTCCCCCCGTTAGTCTTTTCGTTTTTAACTTTAGCCACACTGCTGATATGTGTGTGTGTATGTGTTGTATGATTCTTACAGTTGCAGGTACAGGAAAACGGTAATGACTGTGTACTCTCTGTGTATGTATATTGTGTACATTATCACAAAATTAGAACACATTAACCAGGCAAATCCCACTGAGCTCTTTTGCAAGGGAGGCCTGGGCCTGAAGGCAGACTAACATGCATGTTTTTGATCTGGGAGGAAACTGGAGTACCTGGAGAAAACCCACGCAAGCACGAGTAGAACATGCAAACTCCACACAGAAAGACCCCAGGTTCAATCGGGGATTGAACCCAGGACCTTCTTACTGTGAGGCAACAGTGCTAACCACTGAGCCATCGTGCTGCCCTATCTCAGTTTTATAGTTTCATTTAAACCAAATGTTGAAATACGTGGAATATAATTCATGCTTTTCTACACCTGTTTCAAATAAATAATTAACACAATTTTTATTAAATGTATGTAAAAAAAAACTATCAAGTGTTTTCGGCGTTTTAAAATTTACTGATATAGAGACATTATTGTGTCTTTTAAAATTGGTACGGTGGCCTTCTTAAACCAGACTGATGCTAAATGTAAACATCCAAAGTCTGATTTATGAGTTGAATTTAAGTCTGTGTTTTTTGTTTTGTCAACAGACAAACAAGTAAACAGGTTCATTGAGTGACATGATTGTCTGACTTGCATAGTAGCTATAAACACAAAAACGTAAAGTTCTGTTGCGTTTCTCACACTTTAATTACCGGTACTTTTTTCAGTTGCTTTAGTTTCAGTTGCTTTAGTGTAGAAGATCTTCCCAAGCTGAGGTACATTTTATATTTAAATCTAATTATCAGTGTCTAAATTAGCCTTTTGAAAGCAGAAATTGTCAGCACTGGTTGCAAAATGACAGACTTCAGTAATTATAAATAATTTCAGCAGGTCCCCAAAGATTTCACAATGTTCAAATAAATTCCCATGAATTACAGCATTACAGAAGGGCTTAAGAGCTTTGGTGCTGTAGTTTTATTTATCTGTGAGTCAGAGAGGTAATTTGTTGAATTGTGTAGCTTATTGCTCATGATGTTTATACACCGTGGGAAATTTATTCCTATGAGACAATTTTACATTAAAGGAGCAAAACGTTTAATTGTGAGATTTGAAAGAACCCTCTTGAGTCTATCTCGTGCGTTAGTGACAACGCACACGAACACACAGAACTTGCTTTGAAGAAGGGATTTTTGCTTGTTTGATTCCATAGCCAGATTTAAACAAGTTACTTGTACATCAAATGCTGCGGAAAGTTCTCCAAAAAAAAAAAAAGAGGACTTATGAAATAATAATCATTTTAAAAAAATACTTGGAGTGCTTTCTTCTAAACTGGCTGTGAGTTCATAAAAAAATATACAGTAATTGGCTCGTAGAGGTCAGCAGGACCTGCTAGTGTGCTGGGAAGTTATTTGCCTATCTTAAATGTGGCTGAGAGACTGCAGCCCCACACTGAAACAACGAAACCTTCCTTTTAACTCCGTTTCTTGTTCTTCCCATGAGACTGTGTTAATAATTGATACAACGTTAAAATCAGAGACGTTTTACTTTTTAACACAGTCCAAAAAAGAGCTAAAATCACAGTGCAAAGTGAAAAACCTGCTGGAAGTATTTTAATTTGAAACGATTGAATGGCTTCAGGACGGCAATAGCAGCTTTGAACGCCCCCGTTTGAACATCACAGCTCTTTTCTTTTGTTCCATATCATGTGCTTCATCTTCCCCCTGCCTTTGTCTCGTCATATATTATCACGTCTTCAGTCGGCCCTACTCCTGCCCTCCGCATGACGTCCAAACCACCACTACCTACGTTTTTTATTTTTTTATTTTTGAAGGAAAAGCTATTACTCCTGCTGATCTTTGTGATAGGAACCAGATGATACTGCTATGTTTATTACCTTGTTAATGAGGAGCCACATGAGAAGACTGGGCAGAGTCTCAGTAATTCTCTCGGTGGTAACTTATCTGGTCGCTTTATGAGATTTAGAAACAGGTGTTAATTACTTTTTTAATCATAGGCAATTGTAGAAGAGAAAGCATCTTGCAAATACTATGATTTATTCAGCAGTGTTCCTTTTTTAAAATTTTACCCTGACAGAAGTGGTACGAGATTAATTGCACTTTACAGGGACAACGGGCCGAATCTGTGATCTCAGGAGCCGTGATATTTTTAACACTTCCAACTTAATACCAATAAAGTTCAGAAACAGTTAATTTGCGCTTCAGTGACTCTTCTTTTTAGGCCCCCTTCACACTGGATGACAACCCCACTAAGACATTTTTTTTTTAAATAAAACATTTAATAAAATCACAAAGAACAAGAATGGTCTTCGCAGGGTGGTGGGAAAGTCTAGTGTCGTGTTAAAAAGGCAGCAGCTACTACACACATCACAACATCTTGCTCTTGCTGTGGCCAGTAGGATCATGTCATGTTCAGTCTTCAAAAGCTTAAAGCATTTGCTCTTATAATAGTCAAGGCCTAATGGATGAAGACAGGAACAAATGGATTTGATTACTGTTTTACACAGAAAACCCTTTTGCCTGTTGTGCCCCTAATATATGCAGTAT
>JBBPBX010032510.1:23383-33845 GCA_038048925.1 Garcialebias charrua
GGGTTTGATTTTGAATAACCCAGAAACATCCACACCAAAATCAAATTTTGTTTATGTGGGTGAAAGAGTTAACAACACTGTTAATGCTCCACAGTGTGATGTTGATGGTAGACTTTTGAGTGACATAGCTTCACGAATTGGAGTTTCAATAGGTGAAAGTATTGCAGCTTGCATTGAGACCCGTTTGAGTAATACAGTGGGTCCAGGGGTGGTTGGAGCTACAGCTAACAAGTCTGCCATGTTAAATGTCATCTCTGTCTGGTGATCTAGCTGCCATGTTTATCCAGAAATGCCCTGATCCTGAACTGTCGCTCATATTCAAATGTAAGCAGCTGAAAGATTAGACAGTGGCTGAAATTCACGAGAAGCTTGTTGAGAATTGCAGAAATCGCAAGCGACTAACCAAACACAAAATGTCAAGAATCCTGTCTTCCCAGCACCAGGAAGTCACCTTGTCTGTGCAGAGTGCGACACTCAGTACTGAAGTACTACCTCCAGCTGCTGCTATTGCGCCACCTATTGGGAAGACAGCTGAGAGCTCACCAGACCGCCTGGACCGGGTCATCGCTCTACTCGAACGTGTGCTGGAGCAGCAGCCACAACAGCACAATTTTCAAAGTAGGTTCAATGTACACACCCAGAGGGACCAGCCGACGAAAGTAAAGCCTGCCTTACCTTGTGCTGTGTGCAACGATGGTGGACACACTACTCAGTACCACTGCAGGTCCAACCATCTGTGCTTCAGCTGTTTTGCACCTGACCACATCCGAGCAGAGTGTCCAGGGACTGTGGTGAGGAAGCCTGGGAGCGATAAGCAGGTGGTGCAGCCTCAGGAAAACTGACTGGCCTGCATGTGGTGGGGACAAGTGTTGGGCCTAAAAGTGATCCCCCTGTTGCAAATGTTGAAAATGACATGGAGTCTATATGTCAAAGTGCATGTGAAGTGAGAAAAATGGGATATACACCGATAATCCAAAACATTCAGAGACTCAAACAACATGACAACTTGTTTTATGAAAATGTGACACTGGGAGGAGTGGTTACGGTCAGAGCTTTGCTGGATAGCGGGTCGATGGCGTGCACACTGAGCTCTAAAGTAATACCTCAGCTGTTACAGCAGGATGTTTTAAGAAGCCCCGCCCTTGAGCCGACAGCCACTGTGTTGATTGGATGTGGGGGGTCCAGGACATTACCTTCTGGCATGTGCGATCTGGAGATGGATCTTTATGATTACAAAGTGATTGTCCCAACATTGATCGTTGAGAACCAGAATGAAGAACTGATTGTTGGCAGTAACCTGTTGAAATACATTATTAACAGGTTTAAGCTGAGGCAAGACATCCAGGACCAAGGCCCCACAGCACTCTGTGACAGTAGTGATGCAGAGCAGAAACTGCTACATTTGTTGGCAAGGGTGGAAGCTGCCGATTCAGACGTCCATTATGCAGTTGGAACTATCAAAATCAAGCGAGCTGTTACTCTAGAACCCATGACAGAGCATCTGATTTGGGGCAAGTTGCCACAGGTGAATAGTCTGTTGGCTGGATGTACTGTTGTGGTGGAGCCAACAACTGCAAGATCTAAACCAAGAACAGTTTTGGTGGGGAGGTCGGTGTCAATCCTGAGAGCAGATGGGTGGCTCCCATTAAAGGTCATTAATCCATCAGACAAGCTGGTTACTTTGAGACGTAATACTAAGTTGGCGGATGTGAGTACTTGTGATTCAGTGGAGATGTTTGCTGGTTCCCAACTCGACATCCAACAACAAGTTCAAGTACCGTTGGACAACAGTACAAAACACAGCCTCGTCTCAGAGGACTCGACTTTACCAGATCATCCTCACCTTGTGGCACCGAGCACAGTTGACACCCCTCAGGCAAGGCTAAGAGGACTGGGGCTGTCGGATGTGGACATTGAGTCATGTGACGTTGCCCCTGAATATAAGGCTAAGCTGGCTGAGCTCATTGTTCAATACCAATCAATCTTTTCAAGGGACAAGATGGATTGTGGTAAAGCCACTGGTTTCCTACATCGCATCAGAGTCATGGATGAGAAACCATTTCGATTGCCATGTAGGCGCATACCACCAACCCAGTATGAAAAATTGAGAGAGGCATTGGATGAGATGGAAGAGCGTGACATCATACGAAAGTCTAGCAGTGAGTTTGCATCTCCATTAGTGATCGTGTGGAAGAAGTCGGGTGACCTACGTATCTGTAATGATTTCCGATGGATCAATGCACGCACTGTCAAGGATGCTCACCCACTCCCTCATCCAGCTGATGCTCTAGCAGCCCTGGGGGGCAATGCCTTTTTCTCAACCATGGATTTGACCTCTGGCTATTACAATGTGGAAGTGCATGAAGCTGACCGAAAGTACACTGCCTTTTCATCGCCTTTTGGATTGTATGAGTATAATCGGATGCCTCAAGGACTCTGTAATGATTTCCGATGGATCAATGCACGCACTGTCAAGGATGCTCACCCACTCCCTCATCCAGCTGATGCTCTAGCAGCTCTGGGGGGCAATGCCTTTTTCTCAACCATGGATTTGACCTCTGGCTATTACAATGTGGAAGTGCATGAAGCTGACCGAAAGTACACTGCCTTTTCATCGCCTTTTGGATTGTATGAGTATAATCGGATGCCTCAAGGACTCTGTAATAGTCCCGCCACATTCATGAGAATGATGCTAAACATCTTCGGTGACCAGAACTTCATGAGCTTGTTGTGCTATCTGGATGATGTCCTGGTGTTTGCTCCAACAGAAGACCTAGCGCTGGAGCGTCTGCACATGGTCTTCCAGAGACTCCAGAACCATAACCTAAAGCTCGCCCCAAAGAAATGTCACTTTCTGAGGAGGTCAGTGAAGTTTCTTGGTCATATCATCAGCATAGATGGGATCCAGTCTGACCCTGATAAAGTGACTGCTATCACCACCATCACCGAGTCTGACCTTATGGAAATTGGCACAAATATTCCCTCCCAGAAGAAGATCCGTTCCTTTCTTGGCATGGTAGTCTACTACCAGCAGTTTATTGAAGGGTGTTCTGCCATAGCCAAACCGTTGTTTCGGCTAATCTCATGCTCTAAAGGTCCACGTGGAAGTGGGAGAAAACGCCGCCAAATTCGCAAACAGCTCCGTGCTGAGGATTGGACGACAGATTGTCAGCACGCTTTTCATCAACTGAAGCAGGCTTTGCTAGATTGTGTGGTGCTGGCCCACCCAAACTTCAGTGAGCCCTTTCTCCTGTCTGTGGATGCCTCTACCGACGGACTTGGCGCAGTCCTATCACAAGTGCCTGCAGGTGGTTCAACGGCCAGACCGATTGCTTTTGCAAGTAAATCACTGAGTTATGCCCAATCTAAATATCCTGCACACCGACTGGAATTCTTCGCCTTAAAATGGGCGGTGTGTGACAAGTTCCATCATTGGTTGCGAGGCCACCAATTCACAGTGTGGACGGACAATAATCCGCTAACCTACATCCTGTCCAAGGCTCGGCTGGACGCGTGTGAGCAGAGGTGGATCGCTAAGTTGGCGCCATTCCAGTTCAACATCAAGTACATTCCTGGATCAAAGAATGTGGTGGCTGACGCCCTTAGCAGAGAGCCCTTCGTACAGCCTAGTATGCCTCACCGTTTGACGAGAGTGCCTTATGACAAGCTGCTGGCAGAGGCTGCAATGATTGGTGCTAATGGCGTCCAGGAGGTGTTTCGCTGGTCAGCTAACCCGCCTGAAGTAGCTGAGTGTGACCAACAGATATCTCAGGGTGTGGCGGTTGTTAAGACAGGAGCAGTATCATCATTGGAGGTTGCTGCTGTGCTCCAGGGATGCAGTGAGAGTGGTCCTGTGGTGTACCCGCATGCTCTTCTCCTGCCACAGTTCTCACAGACTGTTCTAACAACCCCACAGGTCAACTCCGAGGTGCTCTCACTTGAAGTGTTGCAGGAGAAACAGAGAAATGACCCAGTTCTAAGTAGGGTGATGTTCTTTGTAGAGAGAAAGTGGAGACCTTCCAGAAGGGAACGTGTCAAGGAGTCATCAGAAGTCCTCAAGCTTTTGAAAGGCTGGGAAAAGCTTGTATTGAGAGATGGAGTCCTGCAACGGGTAGCTAAAAACCCTGTCACAAAGAAAAAGTCCTACCTTTTTGTGGTCCCACGCTCACTGCGCCAGAAGGTGTTACAAGGTGTTCACGATGAGGCTGGTCATCAGGGTCAGCAACGGACCCTGTACTTGACGAGACAGAGATTTTATTGGATTGGCCTAGTGCGTGATGTTACTGAGTATGTACAACACTGCAGACGATGTGTTGTCAGCAAGTCGCCAGAGCCAGAAGCCAGAGCTCCTTTGAAAAACATAAGGACCTCTGAACCTCTTGAACTTGTCAGTATTGATTTCTGGACTGCTGAGGATTCTTCAAACAGTTCACTGGATGTGCTAGTAGCTACTGACCACTTCACAAAGATGGCACACGCTTTCTTGTGCCCCAATCAGTCAGCTAAAGCAGTCGCACACCAGCTGTGGAACAATTATTTCAGCATCTATGGGTTTCCCAAGCGACTACATTCCGATCAGGGGGCCACTTTTGAGAGTTTGCTTATTGCAGAGTTACTGAATGTGGCAGGCGTGCAAAAGTCCCACACTACACCTTATCACCCTATGGGTAATGGCTCATGTGAGAGAATGAACCGGACTCTAGGCAACATGATTCGAGCACTGCCACCAAGAGCTAAACATCGTTGGCCTGAGGCCCTGAAATCTCTGACATTTGCCTACAATTGTACCGTGCATGAGACGACAGGATATGCTCCGTTCCTGCTCATGTTTGGAAGGGTGCCACGTCTTCCGGTGGACGTCATCTTTGGTTCGGTGCTCAGTGATCCGGAGGTGGTGGACTATGATCGCTACGTGGAGTCACTACGAAAGGACATGAGAGAAGCTATGGCTGTAGCCCAGTCAACGGCAACTAAACAGCTCCAGCGTCACACTGAGCTATACAACCGGAGAGTACGTGGTGTACTTGTGGAAGTGAACGACAGAGTGCTACTGGCCAACAAAGGAGGACCTGGAAAAAGGAAGCTTGCTGACCGCTGGGATAGCACGGTGTATGTGGTGATTGGAAAAGATGATGAGAACCACACTTTCAGGATCCAGAATCCCACTACAGGCCAAGTAAAAGTGGTCCACCGCAATCTGATAATGCCAGTAAACTTTCTGCCTCTACCTGAGGACAACCATGATGACCAGGAGGAGGCTGTACTATCTCAAACATCAAGTTCACTTGACCCAAGTGCTGGGAGGTCAGCCATCAGTGATGCTATTTCTGACTCAGCAGAGTTTAGAACAAGAGCGTGGGTATCTGACCTACCTTTGGGAGCAGGCAGTGAGACAGATGTGGAGGATGCTGAGCAGGTGGAGGGCACCGTGCTGGAAGGAGCCACAGGACCTGCGTTGACGGACAGCAGTTCAGCAGACTCTGGTTGCTCAGCAGTCCTGACGGCTTGCCCAGAGACATTTCCGGCTCCTGTTACTGACACTCTCACTGACATACCTGCTACAGTAACTACTACAGTGACAGTAGTTGACGGTGCGACTGACCGTAGATCTAGAGCTGGACGGTTGTTGAGACCAGTGACCAGATTTATTGAAATGATGCACCAAAGAACAGCATTAGTCTGATAAGTTCTTGTATATGAAAAAAAAAACTACAGTTTAATTTGTTTCAACTTTGACCTAGAGGTGTTGTAACAATTTTCATATTTCATGTTTGTTTTGCTATTTGGGAGGTGAGTTTGCAGTTACACATTAACAAAATATGTAAATGGGCATTTTTTTTTTTCCCCTTATGTATGTAGATGGGGTTTGGCCAACCTTTTCTCATACTGATCCTCTCAGGATAGTCTAGTGACTGGGTGTTTGTAACTGTGAATTTGATGTGATTGTACCTCACAAGCGATTTTGGAAACGGTGGTTGTATATTGGTTTCCTGTGCAATTGAATAGTGGTCTTATTCCATTTATGTATATGTGCCTGTACTGTTTTTTTTTTCTCTTACTTGCTTTCATTTGGTTGTTTTGTTTTGGTTGTTGTAATGGGGCAAGTGGAATTCAGCAGGAGGGAGTGTAACATAGTTAATATTGAATATAATTCCACTTGTCATTACTTCCAAGTTTAGGTTCATGTGTAATGGGTGAAACAGCGCCCCCTCTGGCTGATTGGCGGTTATAAATATTGTGAACACAGACATCTCATTGCCAGTTCATACGAGATGGGCATGAGGTAGGTCCACTGAGTTAAACGCTCCAGTAAAATATTATGTTAGCTTGATGCTGACATGAAATGATTTTCCTCATAAGGTGCTGTACCCGCTGTGATGAACCTGATTTATGATCAGTCCATATTCTGTTCTGTACAGGTACACATTATTTTATTTATTTGTATTTCTGTTTAATATTAATGTTGTAAATACGGCAGTTGGCCAGTTCATACGAGATGGGCATGAGGTGCTGTACCCGCTGTGATGAACCTGATTTATGATCAGTCCATATTCTGTTCTGTACAGATAAACAACGTTTCACCTCATCCTGTCTCCTGGTCCTTAATAACACAACGCAGACCTGATTTATTCTGAACGAATTCACCATTTGATGAGGTTACATATATATATATATATATATATATATATATATATATATATATATATATATATACATATATATATATATATATATATATATATATATATATATATATATATATATATATATATATATATATATATATATATATATATATATATATATATATATATATATCATCCATCCATCCATCCATCCATCTTCTTCCGCTTATCCGGGGTCGGGTCGCGGGGGTAGCAGCCTAAGTAGGGAGGCCCAGACTTCCCTCTCCCCAGCCACTTGGAGCAGCTCCTCCGGGGGAATCCCAAGGCGTTCCCAGGCCAGCCGAGAAACATAGTCCCTCCAGCGTGTCCTGGGTCTTCCTCTGGGTCTCCTCCCGGTGGGACATGCCCGGAACACCTCACCAGGGAGGCGTCCAGGAGGCATCCTAACCAGATGCCCGAGCCACCTCAACTGGCTCCTCTCGATGTGGAGAAGCAGCGGCTCTACTCCGAGTCCCTCCCGGATGACTGAGCTTCTCACCCTATCTCTAAGGGAGAGTCCAGCCACCCTGCGGAGAAAACTCATTTCAGCCGCTTGTATCCGAGATCTTGTTCTTTCGGTCATAACCCAAAGCTCATGACCATAGATGAGGGTGGGAACGTAGATCGATCGGTAAATTGAGAGCTTTGCCTTTCGACTCAGCTCTCTCTTCACCACGACAGACCGGTACAGCGCCCGCTTCACTGCGGACGCTGCACCTATCCGCCTATCGATCTCACGCTCCAGTTTTCCCTCATTCGTGAACAAGATCCCGAGATACTTAAACTCCTCCACTTGGGGCAGGACCTCCTCCCCGACCCGGAGAGGGCATGCTACCCTTTTCCGGCTNGAATATAGCAACATTTTACTCACCAAAAATCCTGATTATTTGTTATTACACTGTCTTTAATATGAAAGCCTCTGTCAGCGAATACAACGTCCCCGGGTAATAATTTGAGGTCACAGCTTCTGTTATGAGCTTGTCTGATATTAGACAGAGTTTTGTGTGAGACAATAAAAAGATGGCAAAGATGCTGAACAGGACACATTAATGTATTATAAAATCATAAAATGAATTAATAAATTAAAATAAAAAAAATAAAAAAATGTTAGTTGAACCTTTGAAATTGTGAGTTTTTTTAAAACACAAAGACAATTTACAGACATATGAAAAGGGAAAAAAACAAGATACAAAATGAAAGGTAGCAGAAGAAGAAAAAAATCTTATCATATCTGTTCCTTCTTAAAACAAAACAATCAAACAATCAATTCAAACAATAATCATCTATAAATAATATAACAAAACTCATCAATTTGAATTTAGACACTTACCAGAATGTCTGGAACAAACTAGCAGGTGTCTTGGGACATGCAGAAAGTTGTATCAGGATGTGTCACCGCTGATATCCAGGCCATTGATGTACTTTTTGTTACGTCCAACACATGAGCTGCTTCGTGTTGTTTCCAGCAGGAAACAGTAAACATAATGTCTGTTTTCTATCTCTTTACCTTTCCGGTAAGCACACTGTTCACTCATCACTTGTTTTAGTCAATTATTATTTTTTATTTTTATTCTCTTTTTACCTGACTCTTTCATTTTTTGTCTTCATGTCTTCTCTTATCGCCACCACATCATAAAGTATCACAACTCCACAAATACAGTCTGACTTTTTGCTGATGATCTTTTTAATCTTCTTAACCCATTTGCATATTCACACTGTGATTTCCTCCCAGGTTGAGCTTAAATAATACAAATCCGGTCTATATTTGTCAGCAGTGAGACGATGGTATATTTATGAATATAATTGAATACATCCCAGCCGTCAGAAGATGATGCCAAGAGGGGCGTAAGAACAAGAAGGCACATCTGGAGGCCCACTTTTTTCAACCTCGTTTACTCTGGTCTGAAATCAGAGCATCGAGCCTGTGTCTGAAAACGTTGCTCAGGCCCATTCATGTCTCGTCTTTTACAGGATTTTTGTAATTGTTCCTGCAGAAATGTTTACATTCTCAACACTGACAAATGGATGTCCTGCTTTCCTTCACGTTCCTCTTTCTTTTACTTTAAATAAGTAGGCCAAATCATAAAATGAATAATCCAAAAATATATATATTTAAATTTATTCTTAAAATATACATGTGTTTAATCAATCAAACGAGCACTTCTTATATGATGAAATTAATGATATAAATGCTAAGGATTTAAGCTCTTAATGTTTAATGCAAGTATATTTTGTCTTCTCTTGGCATCTGAATGTTTGTGAAATTCAAGAGGAGGTGGAGAAAGCATAACCCACAGAGATTATGATCTGACATGTCTCCTTTGAAGCTGTGTTCTTGTAGTAACTGTGGATAATTGATCCATGCCTTTGATTCTTTTACCATCTCTCTCTGTGAGTTAAACGTCATTTTATGAGATTAGTGTGAACTAATAATAATAAAAATAAAACAGAATGCAAGAGCCTACTACAAACTTTGAAGCTGATATGATGGTTGGCCTCATTCCAAGCTTTTTGAAATCATGAATTTATTTTCTAGCGTTGATGACCTACTAAAGTTAAAGCACACCGGTGAATTGATGCTTTGACCCTGTTCACACCTGCACCACCATGAGATCCTGGCTGATTAAATGGTACATGGATGGCTCTAAACTCATGTTCTTGTATTTCTTGTGTTCTTTGTTTAAAACGGGTATCTCTTGTAAATTAGTCCTCGTGGCTCAATGAGACTATTCTGTATACCTGTAAATAAAGGTTGAATGAATTTAAATCTGTTCTCAATGTCTGCATTTCAGTTTACATGTAAATAAGCTTGTAGCCAAGTCACACAGTCACCTGTAAGTTGAGAAAAAAATAAATGTTTCAATAGAATCCAAACTACATTCTATGTAATATATAAATATTTTGAAACTTACAGTTCAGGTGGACTTCAGCTGCATTTTTGAAAAGTTGTTTAAAAATCCCAATTTTAATCATGCAGCCTAACAGATTCAATGTGAGAGACATTAAGGACTAAATTAACGTAAATATGCTGACAGACTGAACTCTAAATGTCATTTAAATCCCTGATTGTGTGCTAGCAACTGCTTATTGTACAGAACTTAACTGTGAACATGAGACAGAACCTTCTTGAGAGACTTGATACTCTTTAGCCTGGAAACACCACAGGGCCATTCTGGATGAACTGGAGAATGTCCGTGGGGGAAAGGGGATGTCTGAGATGCCACCTAGACTTGCATCCTGTCAGACTACAGGCTTACTCGCAGTTTCCAAAAGCAGAATGGGAGGAAGATCTTTCAGTTATCAGGCTCCTCTCTTGTGGAACCAACTTCCAGTATCTGTCCATGAGGCTGACACATTGTCCACTTTTAAGTTAAATAGTTTTTATGATGAAAATATAAGGGTAAATTCAAAATTATACCAAAACGGACATTTAGACCTCAGACCTGCTAGGGTCAGCATAACAAGCCAACTCTAATTATAGGATTTATCGAAAAGGAAAGTCTTCAGCCCAGTCTTAAGTTTAGACTACTAAAGGACAAACTGACCTCATTACCTTCAATGATTTGTTAAAAAAATGAATAGTTTTCATTTGCTACTATTTCTGATTATGCCATTAGGTGGAAACAACATGACTTCTGTCTTCTTCTCATTAAAGTTTAAGAGATTTACATCCAATCCCTGATGTCATCCAAGCAGTCAAGAAAAGGTTTTGGATAGAGCATGTACCAGTGTGTTTCAGAGGGATGTAAATTTGACAGTCATCAGCGTAAAAATGAAAAGGTATGCCGCATTTACAA
>JBBPBX010032511.1:17202-33845 GCA_038048925.1 Garcialebias charrua
AAAAAAAAAAAAAAAATTTAACAAAGTATCAAAAAGTATCAAAAAACTAGCAAAACATTATAAGGTAAACGTATAGAATCAAAGACAGGAACAAATCTGCATTGCAACATGGCAACGAAGGCCGTTTTTAAACAGTATACATTTATTATGGCATTACATATAAACAGCAAAATTATGCTAAACACTTTGAAGAACATATCCACTCTAAAAAATAAAAATACATTTAGCATATTTATGCATCTGGGACTCATTTAAATGGTAAATGGAGCTTATTTATATAGCGCTTTCCAGCCCCCTTTGAGGGGCCCCAAAGCGCTTGACAATACCAACCATCCACCCATTCATACACACATTCATACACCGGTGGCGGCAGACTGCCATGCAAGGCGCCTTCCAGTCCTACCGGGAGCAACTCGGGGTTAAGTGTCTTGCCCAGGGACACAACGACTCATGGTGTGGGGAACCGGGATTCGAACCTCCAACCTTCCGATTTGGGCAAGACTGCCATTACGCCACGGCTGCCCCAGAGACCTGAATTTTAAAGGAAGAGTGATGACAACAATAGACAACGACAACAACAGACAATCATAAAGGATGCGTAGGCTACAAATTAAAAAATAAAATAAAAATCAAACTGCAAACTCATAGTAAGCTAAGTCAACAAAAAACTTTATTTAATCTCTATCCTGCTTTAAGTGTGCGCTCTTTCTCCTATTCTTTATTATATTTTTCCCATATCTCCCCCACTTATTGGAGCTTATTTTAGCGTGGTCTTGTCACTCTAGACAAAGAATAAAGAACAAAGAATAACAAGCACAAATAAGCGACTTCACATTCAAAACAAGCCAATGAACCCGCAACAAGCGACTCATCAAATTTATACGCTGCTGTAGAAAATAACCAGCCCGAAGTCGCTTATAATAGGCGGACTTGGCAACTATGGCCCTTAAGCCTCTCCTGGGCCACACCAGTGTTGCCAGATCTCGCGATAGAAACAAGCGACCAGCCCCATGAAAACAAGCCCAACTGGCAACCCACCACATATATATATATATATATATATCATATATATATATATATATATATATATATATATATATATATATATATATATATATATATATATATATATATATATTAGGGCTGGACGATATGGCCAAAATTTTTATCACGATATAGTTCTTAATTTCGGTCGATATCGATATAATTCGATATCGATATAAACAATATAAAAGCCTAAAAAAAACTATAAACTATACAAATAAATTGATGTTCACCTTGTATTTGTATTTAGCCTCCAAAAAGATGGAAATCACCATCAAATAAACATAAAATTCTCAACCCAATAATTCTGTCGGGTCATGGACAGTTTTTTTATAGAAACGTTTCACCCTCCATCCAGTTTCCAGATGACCCAACTGAGAATTATTGGATTTGGTACCTGGATTATTGAGCATGAACTTTCTTGGCATAAAATTCTCAACTGTGTCAATATTAATAGTTTTAACTTTAAACAAGAACTTTAAAATTTACAGCATTGAAATTCATAGTTAATTAAATAAAACTTTTGGGTGTCGTTATTGATGAGAAGCTGACATGGAAATCTCATGGAAATTACTTAAGAATAAAAATAACAAAATCAATTACATTATTGTATAAAGTAAAATAGTTTTTGAATGACAAAGTTTTGAATATATTGTATAATGTAATGATTGTTCCATATTTAATCTGTTGTATTGAAGTTTGGGGAAAAGCATGCAAAACTTTTACAAATCCTATTTTTATTTTACTAAAAAGAGCTGTAAGAATTATTATTAGGAAGTGCTATGGTCACCCAACAAATATATTATTTCATCAATTGAAATTATTAAAATGTTATGATTTGGTTGAACATAGTATTTTACAAGTCATGTATAAAACTAAAAAAAATATTACCCCCAAATATTCAATTACATTTTGTTTAAAAAGTTATTAAACCCTGAAGGGAATGTAAATGTTTGTAAAATCTTTATTTAGAACTAGTGTGAAGGAGCTGAGCTGTAAATCAGGAAACAGGATTGTGTTGACTTGATATCATCATAAACATTTATAAAACTATTTATATGTTTTAAAAGATGATTAAATCAAAGTTGTTGGGAAGGTGTGGTGCAGGTGAAGTGAAGGTTGTTGTTTGTAGTTATTTTGTATTTTTTAAACAAGGGGCAGATATTAACACTATTTTCGTCTTTCTGCACCTTTTCATTCAGTGTTTTTCTTTCTTTTTATTCTGATGAATCTGTTTTATTTTCAATTAAAAAAAACATGTCGCGCTGGGGCTGTTTGTTTACGTCGTAGTTTCAGGGAAACGTTGGCTCAAACTTTATTCTTCATCTTCTGACTCTCATCATATTCTCTCGAGTGGAAACTCTTCAGATTAAACAAGTAGATGTTTCCACCGCTAGTTAGAACGACTCTCCGTCACGTTTTGAAAAATAAACAAACCGAGGACTCGCTGCAGATGAGACCTGCAGTTTAACAAAACCGAACTACGTCCACACCGACGAATTAGTCTTTCCTCTCATCAGTGATGTCGTCTGCTTTCTCTTCGCTTGTGAAACTTTGTTCAGTCACATTCTGACGGTCATGAGCACTCGTTTGACTCGTTTTGAAGCGAAAACTTAACGCGCTTTGGAGACTAGCTTAGCTTTTAGCCTGCTACCGCTAACGCCTGCTGCTGGACTGAGCGCTGCGTAACAACGACGTCACCACGCACGTTTTGTGTCACAGCTTTTTCTGTCCGGGCGCGTTGTTGAAGCAGCCGAACAGAAAGAGAAAAACGTCAGTGAAACGTTGTAAAATCCTATCGAAATATCGAAAATATGCTTAAACTTCATATCATCGTTATTGAATAAAAGTATATCGCAATATTTATCGTTATTGAATTATCGTCCAGCACTAATATATATATATATATATATACCGTATTCTCCGGTCTATAATACGCAGTATTTTTGCTCATTTGAATGTCCAGCATATTAAACACCGAAGAGTATTATTTATGGATTTTTTCCCATATTTTTAGACCCATTTTTCGCTCTGACAGTACAAATAAAGCCTCCTTTGGTCGGACTGATGACTCTGTCGCTGCCCGCTCCCTGCTGTGGATGTAGCTGTTTTTGTTTGCAAGATACCACTCATAAACCACACCGCGGATTTTTAAATCCAGCTGATTTCACATTTGGTTCAGCTCAGGAGCCCGTCTGCTATAGTGAGGTAAGAAATATATTTTTAAGCGTTTATTTAGCTAAATTTAAAGAAACAAAGCGTCCGGTTTGACCCGCCTGGCGCCTGCATAAAAATCAGCGAACTTTTTTTTAAATCCAGCTGATTTGAACATTTCGTTAAACTCAGGAGTACGTCTACTATTAAGTCAGCTAAGAAATATATTTTTTAAGCGTTTATTTAGCTAAATTTAAAGAAAGAAAGCGTCCGGTTTGACCCGCCTGGCGCCTGCCTAAAATTCAGCGAACTTTTTTTTTAAAATCCAGCTGATTTGAACATTTCGTTAAGCTCAGAAGCACGTCTGCTATGAAGTCAGCTAAGAAATATATTTTTTCTCGCAAAGAAATAATTGTTTTACCGTGTTTCCTTGTGAAGATCTTCGTACTCGCTTGCTTCTGTCGCCGCCATCTTGATTAGGGTAAATGAGGCGCTGACGCGTCGCGTGGTGATGACGCGTATTAAACACCGAGGCGTATTGTGTACGTTTTTTTCTTGTTTATTGTTAATAATTGGACAAAGCGTATTAAACACCGGAGCATATTTTCCTCCGGTGTTTACGGATACAGGTGACCCCCTACCTACGACTCCATCGACCTACGAACAACGGGACCTACGAACGTATCATATTTAATAAAAATATGACATTACTGTATGTATTAAAAAAAAAATTTTTTTTTTTGTGTTTAAATGTTCTTAATTTCATGTGTACAGCACTTTGTTGCAGCTGTGGTTGTTTTAAAGGCTTTATAAATAATAATTATGATAAAAATGATCATTTCTGATCATTTTTGTCATGATTGCGCAATAAATGTGCAACTTCCGGTCATAACAGGAAGAAGGTCTCCAGTTTTCACGGTCACAAGTTAAGGCAGAACACCGGAGGCCATTAGGTCAGTCACGGCTGCTTTGAAAGTCTCCAGTTTACAGGGTCACTAGTTACAGCAGAACACCGGACGCCATCTTAGGTCAGTTTCGGCTGCAGGGAGCCGGCCTTTGAAGACTGGTGACCAGGATGGCTTCATATGGATTAATTACTAGCTGGAAACGTCTCTGTGAGCTCTGTGGACGTCTAAGGCTGGAGCAGCAGCTGCAGATTGATCGCCGCACCGCCGCTCCAACACCAGCTCATGGCCTGGCTAGCAGAAGCTAACACAGGCCCTCGAGCAGCCGTGGTTCGCTCGCCGGCCGCGGCGCTGCTCGGCCCGACAACAATCAACGCATGGCAACCTAAGATGTCGGCTTTGACCATCTCAAAGTAAGAAATTATATTTTTATTTATTCTGTAAATGTGAATAGCAATGTTTAACATTACAGTACACTACTGTACATGCTTAAATGTGTGCGCGGCGCTCAGTTAGCGGTATTTCCGCGAGCTACGAACGGAATAAGGACCTACGAACGGGACGCTATTTTCACCCCCTAGCTACTGCAGAATCGAGCTGCGAACAGTTCTTACCCACTGAGCAAGGTGACGTCTATACGACGTCTTTTTCAGGTCATTTCTGGACGTCGAAATCAGGTCCCTGGAAGGTCGAAAACGTTACGCCAGATGACGTCTTTTCCCCGACGTCTTTTAGACGTCTTTTCCCCGACGTCTAAAAGACGTCTTTTTTCCAACGTCTAAAAGGCGTCTATATTCCTGACGTCTAAAAGGCGTCTACATTAGACGTCTATATTCCTGACGTCTAAAAGGCGTCTACATTAGACGTCTATCTGACGTCAATAACTTACTGTATTTAGCTTATTCTAATTAGGCTATTATATTTAACTTATTTTAGTCACTTTACATGCTGCTTGTTCATGCTATGCATATAAAAAGTATAATGAATCTACTTTAAAATTGCGTTGAGGCAAACAAATCTAGGGAAATACTTTGACCATCCGCAGCTTTAAAATCCTACAAACAGTTGGATTAAGTTTTACAAATCACTCCATAAATTTTACCTTTATCCTGTTTATTTAACACAATTTAAAGGAACAGCATAACACATAAAATTGAGAATTCCACCTTTGGTAACTTAAAAAAAAAAGCTTTACATTACGGAACTTATCAACTGGTGGCAACACAAAATACACAAACAAATCTATAAAAGTACACAGCTCACTTGGGTCTGTACTTCACATATTTTTTTTTTTTTAAATGCCTTCATTCTTTGGCCGTACTTAACATAAACAATAATAATTTTTTAACATGCCTTCATTTTTGGTCTGTACTTAACAATTTTTTTTTAACATGCCTTCATTTTTCTTTTTGATATAGCAGGCAGGAACAAGATAAATAAAAAAGCTGTATACAATTACAGTCCCCTCACCACAAAAATAATCTGTACAAAGTGTGCTGGTCATAATATTTTAAATAAGTTGTTTTATTTCAGGAATTCCATTCAAAAAGTGAAACATTCATTACACACAGACTGATATATTTCAAATGTTTATTTATTTTAATGTTGATTAAAACTGACAACCAATGACAACCCTAAATTCAGTATCTCAGAAAATTAGACTACTACTTGAGCTCAATAAAAATAAAGTATTTTTATAAATGTTGGCCAACTGAGATGTATGAACATGAAATGTACAATATGTACATCTTTCAATAGTTGGGGCTAAGGACCATGCTACCATGTTAATACTTTTCAGTTGGCCAACATCTATAAAAATCATTTTTTAATTGATCTCAAGTAATGTAATTTACTTATAATGAATTTGGAGTTTTCATTAGTTGTCAGTTATAATCATCAGCATTAAGATTATTTTTAAATATATCAGTCTGTGTGAATGAATATACAGTAATACTGTATAGAAGTTTTACTTTTTGAATGGAATTACTGAAATAAATAACTTTTTCACAATATTCTAATTTTATGCCCAGCACCTATTTGCATCTCCCCCCCAAAAATGTGTTCCTCAGTTCTGTGTGAGCCCGTATCCTCCACTTCTATGTGGCACGTTTTAAATGTCCTGTGTGACCCTATGTCCTCCACCTCTTTGTGGTGCATTAAATGTCCAGTGTCCATTTCTTTGTGGTGCATTAAATGTCCAGTGTCCACTTCTTCGTGGTGCATTAAATGTCCAGTGTGAAAGCCCCACCTCCACTTCTTTGTGGCACATTTTTTCATTCAACCTTTATTTATACAGGCTAGCCTCGTTGAGCCACAGGGACTCATTTACAAGAGAGACCTGTCTCACTCACACCCAAGGTCATAGAGTCACCATCAGTCTAACATGCATGTTTTTGGACTGTTGGAGGAAACTGGAGCACCCGGAGAAAACCCATGCATGCACGGAGAGAACATGCAAACTCTACCCAGAAAGGCCCCCGGACCGGGATTTGAACCGGGGACCTGCTCGCTGAGAGGCAGCAGCTCTACCAGTTGTGTTAATTGTCCAGTGTGAGCCCATGTCCTCCTTTGCATGTTTTAAATGCTCTGCAGCATGAGTCCTTATAAAATCCTGTTGCTGCAGAATCTCCATTCATGATTCCATCTGCATTTGCAAAAAAACAAACAAAAACAAAAAGTAATTAGCAATATGCAAAGGCAATCTGGAAAATGCAGTGTCTTGCTGGGATCTCCCTGATTAATAAATAAATAAATAAAAACATCCATCCCAGCAAATGTCAGAGTCAGAAAGTCTTTATTGTCATTTGCACCGCATGTGGTACATGTGATGAAAACGAGATTATGTACACGGGGTCCCAGTTACATCCAACAACAAATGCAAGAGAAAAACAGTAATAACATCTAGAATTAACTACGAAAAACATCAACTAGTAATACACTAAGCCTAATATAGTGGGAATAAACTGCAGCACGAACATGAGTCTGTATGAGCAGATGGTCACAGGTGAACACAGATGAACACAGCAACAAGAAAACAGATCAGCATCAGTATGATGTGACATTTTGCAGTGTTTATTTTTTATTTTATTTTTATTTATTCATGAGTCTAACAGCCTCAGGGTAGAAGCTGTTCCTCAGTCTAGTGGTTCTACACTTGATGCTCCTCAACCTCCGTCCTGAGGGGAGTGGGGCAAAGAGTGAGTGTGCTGGATGAGTGAGGTCTTTCATGATGCAGGTGGCTCTTTTCCTGCATCTGGAGGTGTAAATGTCTGTGATGGTGGGGAGACTGACTCCAACAGACTTCTGTGCAGCCTTCACCACTCTCTGCAGAGCTTTCCTCTCTTCAACTGTGCAGCCTCCATGCCACACGTTGATGCTGGAGCACAGGATGCTCTCCACTGCACACCTGTAGAAGGAGGTGAGAACTGGGCTGCTCAGACCAGCACGTCTCAGTCGTCTGAGGAAGTAGAGTCTCTGATGACCTTTCTTGATCAGGCTGGTGGTGTTGTTGCTCCAGCTGAGATTATCATTCAAGTGTACACCCAAGTATTTGTAGCTGGAGACCACTTCCACTGCAGACCCACCTATTTTCAGTGGGGCGTGGGTGTGTTTGTTCCTTCTGAAGTCCACAATCATCTCATCATTAGTATAAAAAAAAAAAAAAAAAAAAAAAAAAAAATTAAGTATGATATAGTTTGTGTATTAGTTAGAAAAAGAATTATTCATTTTGCTATTGTGTATTAGTTAGAAAAAGAATTATTCATTTTGTGATGTAGTTTGTGTATCAGTTAGAAAAATTAAGTAGAATTATTCATTTTGTGATCTAGTTTATGTATTACAGTTAGAAAAATAAGTAGAATTATTCATTCTGTGATGTTACTTGAAGGTTATCATTGGTTGAACAAACTGTGAAATAAGGGGCAGATATACAGGTATTCCCCGATTTACGAGCGAGATCCGTCACAAGGAGGCGCTCGTAAACCGGAAATCTCGTAATTTGGAACGGCCGCCATTTCTCTCGTAAACCCGGAAGTCCGCTCGTAAATTTCGCCAGCGCACCTAAAAACACTCTATTTTCATCTAAAAACTACTTTTGAGTGCATAAAAATGATCGGAAACGTGTGTTTATATGCTTAACTTGCTAACTGTAGTGAAAAAACACATGAAAACTCAGTATTTTTTTCGTTTTTTCCAAAAATTCAACCCGGAAGTCCGCTCGTAAATTTCGCCAGCGCACCTAAAAACACTCTATTTTCATCTAAAAACTACTTTTGAGTGCATAAAAATGATCGGAAACGTGTGTTTATATGCTTAACTTGCTAACTGTAGTGAAAAAACACATGAAAACTCAGTATTTTTTTCGTTTTTTCCAAAAATTCAACCCGGAAGTCCGCTCGTAAATTTCGCCAGCGCACCTAAAAACACTCTATTTTCATCTAAAAACTACTTTTGAGTGCATAAAAATGATCGGAAACGTGTGTTTATATGCTTAACTTGCTAACTGTAGTGAAAAAACACATGAAAACTCAGTATTTTTTTCGTTTTTTCCAAAAATTCGCAGCTCGTAAGTCTGGAACCTCGCAGATCAGAGCGCTCGTAATTCGGGGACTACCTGTAATAAGATTTCATCTTCTTTCTGCTCCCTTCATTTTATCCAACTTGTATTCTTGTATCTGATGAAACTGTCTTGTATTGTTCTTTTAAAATGAATGAATAAACATCAATCAATCAATCATCTCCTTCGTCTTCTTCACATTCATGTGAAGATTATTCTCTTTGCACCAGCTCTCCAGATGTTCCACCTCCTGTCTGTAGCTGGACTCATCATTGTTTGTGATGCATCCCACCACCGCTGTATCATCTGCAAACTTAACAATATGACAGCCTGGAAGTGTGGCTGTACAATCATATGTTGATAGGTGGCTTTGAATTTTTGTTTTTGCCAATCACTTATAACACTAGTTAACACACTAACACACATTATTATTTATTAACCTTTATTTAAGCAGGCAAATCCCATAGAGATCACAGATCTCTTTTTCAAGGGAGGCCTGGACCTGAAGGCCGAACATGCATGTTTTGGATCTGTTGGAGGAAACCGGAGTACTCTGATAAAACCCACGCAAGCACGAGAAGAACATGCAAACTCCACACAAGCCGTTTTCGCATTGGCCAGCCCTCAATGACCCGGGGCTCCCCTGGGTGGCTCTGGGCCACCCGCGTTCATTACGCATTTGCCGCAAAGCCGCCTTGAAGTGGGTGGGCAGTTCTCTGGAAGTGGGTGGGGTGCTCTCTTCACGTGGGTGGAGTGTTCGTGTTTTAAGAGAGGAGACTCGGCAAAAAAAAAATTGTTAGCTGGATATATATATATTAGTGTTTCTGCGTTTAATTTTTGTTAATAACTGATCACAAATCAGCTTATGTTACAACGTAAATAACACGAAGCGCACACCCATTTCCGCCTTTCAGCGCGACCTGAATGTCATTAAACAGCATTAAACAATAACTAATATTGTCTAACTGTTGCGCGCAGCCAGGGTTTTAAAATATAACGAATAATCTCTAACTTTTACGTGCAGCTAAAATGTCAGGAGGAGTGATTGCTATATGAGCAAGTTGGACACCTGAAAATTCAGTCTGTTCGGATAGCTCAACGAGTTAATGCGTTATCGTTTTGACCGGGAGAAGTGGGTTCGCTTCCAGCCTGGGACAAAGTTATTTTACTTTTTTTTTCTTTATTCACATTTTCTTTTAAATAAAAAGGAGTTTGTTAACAAACTCCTTTTTATTTAAAAGAAAATGTGAATAAAGAAAAAAAAAAGTAAAATAACTTTGTCCCAGGCTGGAAGCGAACCCACTTCTCCCGGTCAAAACGATAACGCATTAACTCGTTGAGCTATTGGGACAGACTGAATTTTCAGGTGTCCAACTTGCTCATATAGCAATCACTCCTCCTGACATTTTAGCTGCACGTAAAAGTTAGAGATTATTCGTTATATTTTAAAACCCTGGCTGCGCGCAACAGTTAGACAATATTAGTTATTGTTTAATGCTGTTTAATGACATTCAGGTCGCGCTGAAAGGCGGAAATGGGTGTGCGCTTCGTGTTATTTACGTTGTAACATAAGCTGATTTGTGATCAGTTATTAACAAAAATTTAACTCAGAAACACTAATTCAGCTAACAATTGTTTTAGGGGTTTCTCGTTTCTGTAGTTAAATTTGAATGAAATTCAACCCTCGCGCTGAGGTTGTTTGAATGAGTCCCGCCCCTGCTGCAAACAACGAATCAAATGAGAGCAGTACATGACGTGAAACTAGCCCTGTCGGGCTCGGCTCGATGGAACCACGGGGAAGATGGTTCCAGAACAAGGGTGGATCCCGGGCGGAAAAGGTAAATGCGAAGACGCCGAACCCGGGTTAGAAGCTGGGAGAGCCGGGGAGGGCCGGCCAATGCGTAAACGGCTACAGAAACACTCCAGGTCCAACCGGGGATAGAACCCAGGACCTTGATGTGAGACAACAGTGCTAACCACTGAGACATCGTGCTGCCAAATTTGAGCACATCAGTTAAAAAATTGCTGCAAAACGCACTCGAGTTGCCAAACATTTTCATATCTATGGGGTGCCATTAGCAAAGTTACAAAAATCAACAGCAATATTTTAGTTTAGAGAAAACAAAATTTTCCAGTCATATTTCAACCATGTTATTAATACACGTCGTTCTAAATTAAATATTTAATTTGATAGCTAAATACTTAGTTTACAAAACTAAATACTGAACTTGCAAGTAAAATATTTAGTTCAGATGGTTAGTGGGTGGGTGAGCGTGTGTTGATACATACCTATCAAGAAATTTGTAGACAAAGTCCTTGGTGTGCTTCCTCCAATTCTGGAAATCTGCAGAACCTGTTGAAATAAATCCATGATACAGTTCACTGACACTTCCAAGTGTTTGGTTGTACAGTACTGCGTTATGCTCGGCTTTCCTCCAGACTTGTAAAACCTACCAGGGTAGCAAATTTGGAGTCACGAGGTGCTCCTCTCTCACAAAATCCTCCATGGTCTCTATCCTCTTTGGCACAGCTGAAAAGGTGGGATGTACACGGTGTAGGCGATCGCCGAGGTCAAAGAAGTTGAATACGCTGAAACACTGGGGGGAAAAATAAAACAAAAACACACATTTCTTGATTATAATCTCTCCAACAGCAAGGTGGCTGTGGTTGATCATTTTTTTCCAAGTGTCTCACTGCTAACTGTTCAATACTTACCATCCTGAGGCAATGGGAATGCCCATCTTCCAATTTCTGATCTGGAAGTGGCATCGGTTTTCCATGAAAAAAATAAAATAAAAATTATTTTGCAAGGCCTGATAAAATAAACAATGGTTTAAAGTGTAATGTATACCGGTACTCACTGGGCGTTGACAGGTCCTTGGGTTGAGGCGCTGCACTTGCTGAGGACAAAAACAAAAGATTATTCAGCAATGCAAAATAATTAAGATGAAGCAAAAAGGTGCATTAGCTGTGACATGTCCTAGGACCAACGCTCCACAAATTATATATATACCCGGTATATATATAAAAAGTAGGCCACACAAAAGTCTTTGCTCAGAGGCCTGCATGCACGCGCACAGACTGGGGAGATTTTTTTTATTTTTTATTCGTCCATTCAGTAACTGATTACATGTATTGATGAAAAACATTTCCTTTTCACCTTCCAGCCTTGTTGATGATCATTTCAGTTCCTACATGGTCGGATTTGCCCCAGAGGTCCTTGTCATGTAGGACAACTTTGATGTCTTCCACCCCCTGTACAACAAACAGTTTGTGATTTGATTCACAGTCTTTACTTTACATTCTGAAGGGGAAGTTGGATGTGGTGAAAAGTCAAATAAATGATTATTTACACACTTGAGCTGCTACCTGCTGGCTGGACGCCTTCAGAGGACTGTCCTTGGTGGACTATTTTGGGGGGTCCGCGACTCCGCGCACTCCGAGTCCGAGCGCTCTGCAAGGTTGAACTGGTCCCCTCCGTTTGCCATGTCCTAAAAGACACGCACACAGGTTCCACACATGTTTGGAGTTTAACTGGTGCAATATAATTAGTGGGTTTCATCACAATGAGACATTTTGACACCAAACATTAAAGATTTGGGACAGTGGTCGTTTGTCCTCATCAAACTAACTCATAAACATGATTCATTTTGATAAGACCGCGCGCGCCACGTTCGGTCACATAACCTGATCAAGCTTAATCTGAAATGAGATTACACGAGATTATAAATAAACTACCTTCAGAAAAAGAGGATCATGAGGATCCTGAACAGTTGACAACAATGTGTGTTTGTCATGTGAATGCTCCATCAGGGATCGTGTCTTGAAAGTGCACGCTTTGTTTCTCAGGGGAGGATGGGGTCACAAAACATACCTAGGACACCAAATTCCAAGTCCAGATTAACACCACACACCTGACAGAAAGAAAAAAAAACACAGTTGTTTATAAACACAACTGGAGCGACATGTTCACAGAGATATTAGTCAGAATGTAGTTTAGACTTATCTCATTTTGCCTAGTCAAAGTAAAATTAGAGATAGGAGACATTTTAAAGCTTTTTTATTTCACATTTACTCATTCATTTGCAACTGAAAAGCTTTGGTCTGAATTCAGGTCATCTGGACAGTTTTTTTTCTATTTTTTAATGCTGAAACGTTTCACCTTCCAGCCGGCTTCATCAGTCTAAAACAAGCAGGTTGAATGAATGAATAATGGGGACGCATGCAGGCCTCGCAAGGCTGCAGGCCTCGATAGTCTCAAAGCAAAACAAAGAAACAAAAACAAAACAAAAAAAACTCGTAGCATACGGCTTACTTGCATAGAATAACTTATTTTCTAAACTGTACTGTTCGATTTTCCTTTACATCGTCTGCCGCAGACGTAGATACAAGTTAGCTTACGTTAGCTCGTTAGCTCCAAAGTTAGCTCCATCGTTAGCTATGTACGTGAAACCACAGAATTCAAGAGAGCAAAGCTACAAAACAGAACCAATTACCTTCAACTTCTGAATGGATTGCAGCAAGTTTAGGACAGGAGTGCCGTGACAAATGAACTGAACACAGTTGAGCTCGATAGATCACAGCCCAGCAGCACAGACAGAAAATAAACAACAACGGTTGAGATTCAAGCCAGCAGCGCGGTTCAACAAGAGAGGCGTTGACTGGTTGGAACAGATCACGTGCTGCCTCCACCAATCCAATCATAACGCTCGAGTTCCGAAGTTCTTCTTCTTGTTTTTTAATGGAAGAAAGCAAAAAACACAAGTACTGCCACCTACTGAAATGAATGTGTGACCGCGACGTCGTGGAATAAATGAGGTTTCTTGTAAATGAGTCGAGTCTAACCTGCCTAAATAAAGGTTGAATGAATGAATAAAACAACAACAACAACAACAACAACAACAACAACAACAACAACAACAATTATATTCTTCAAATAAATAATATACAGTATATATAATTTGTAAAAAAGAAAAAAAGAATTGAGGAAATGCATTAAAATGTTATTAAAAAACAACATTCTTCATAAATCAATTGTCTAACTGCAAATTTATATCCTAAAAGTTTAACTCTGTGAACCGGGTCCAGATAACGTCCAAAACTGACGTTCATACGACGTACAAATGCGGTCATGGTTAGACGTCAAAAATAGACCTTGTTTGCACGTCGGGGCGACGTCTAGAATTGGACTCTCAAATGACGGACAAGTCTAATTTGTAAAAAAAATAAAAAAGAATTGAGGAAATGCATTAAAATGATATTAAAAAACAACATTCTTAATAAATCAATTGTCTAACTGCACTTTTATAGTCCTAAAAGTTTAACTCTGTGAACATGGTCCAGATCATCTCCAAAACTGACGTTCATATGACGTACAAATGCGGTCATATTTAGACGTCAAAAAAAGACCTTGTTTGCACGTCGGGGCGACGTCTAGAATTGGTCTTCGACCAACGGGCTCTATATAGACGTCACCTCGACGTCCCCTGGACGTCTACTGTTTAGTGGGTATGTCCCAAACTCATACGTAAGTAGGGGGTTTGCTGTATATAAACAGGCAGTTTTTAAACAGTATAAACATACATTTATTATGGCATTACATATAAACAGCAATATTATGCTTAACACTTTGAATAACATACTTTTACATTCTAAAAAAAATAAAAATACGCTTTGCATATGTAACATCAATTCAACCGTTATTTATACAAATTAATCCCATTAGCCTCTGGGACTCATTTATCAGAGAGACCTGAATTTTAAACAAAGAGTGATGACAACAATGGACAACGACAACACCAGACAATCATAAAGGATGCCTACAAATTAAAATAAAATAATATTAAAATTAATAGATCTTTCTCTGTTCAAGACTGCTCTGAAAACATCTCTTTATAAACTTGCTTATCCTTAACTTTACTAAATGTATTTTCTTTATTTTATACTCTTTATGTATAACCCCACAACATATACATAAAGAATATAAAATAAAAAAGTGGCTTACGCGACTCTGCAATACCGCGTGGACATCGGGGGCAGTTCCCTTGGATTGGCAGACTGGGGTGATGGTTCCCCTATTCAAAAAGGGGGACCGTAGGGTGTGTTCCAACTATAGGGGGATCACACTCTTAAGCCTCCCTGGTAAGGTCTATTCAGGGGTTCTGGAGAGGAGGGTCCGTTGGATAGTCGAACCTCGGATTCAGGAGGAGCAGTGTGGTTTTCGTGCTGGTCGTGGAACACTGGACCAGCTCTACACCCTCAGCAGGGTCCTGGAGGGCGCGTGGGAGTTTGCCCAACCAGTTTACATGTGCTTTGTGGACTTGGAAAAGGCATTCGACCGCGTCCCTCGGGGGGTTCTGTGGGGGGTACTCCGGGAGTATGGGGTACCAGGCCCATTGATATGGGCTGTTAGGTCCCTGTACGACCGGTGTCAGAGCTTGGTCCGCATTGCCGGCAGTAAGTCAGGCTCGTTTCCAGTGAGAGTTGGACTCCGCCAAGGTTGCCCTTTGTCACCGATTCTGTTCATAACTTTTATGGACAGAATTTCTAGGCGCAGCCAAGGTGTTGAGAGGATCCGTTTTGGTGGCCTTAGAATCGCTTCTCTGTTTTTTGCAGATGATGTGGTCCTATTGGCTTCATCAGATCGTGATCTACTAGGGCTGTGCGATATGACGATATATATCGTGGGGACGATAGAAACGTGTCTATCGTGCTACTTTCCTTCTATCGTCTCTATCGTGATAAATAAGAATAAAAAAATAACTGTCGCAAAGAAGCTTCATATTGTGGTTTTGCGAGATGACGGCGCTGCTTTATGTTTGACGCATGCGCGGGTTTGCGGCACATGCTTTATGTTGTTAAACTCAAGAGCAATGGAGACGCAGCCGGTGTTATGCCGAGAAGAGCATGCCTGCACCGGCATGAAGCCTGTGTCACCAGATATCTATGGGTGTCACAACATGGAGAAACAGCTGCGCAGGCAGCCCAAGAAGAATAACTTACCAAAAAGAGGGGAAGCTCACCTTGTTAGCTTCCATTATTTAGCTCCGCTGAAACTCGGAGACAAAATGGGTCCAGAGGACACGAAGTTCAACCGAGTCCGAACTCGGGTCCAGTTAACCAATACAAAACAGACCAGAGACATAACAGAACCGGAATCAAACGCAACGTGTTCTCTTTTCTGTTTCTTTGACTCCAGATTCCAGTCAGAGCGGATTTCTTCTTCGTTGGTTTTATTAGCAGCTGTTGTTTTACCGCCACCTGCAGGAATAATTTGGACCAAAGTAGTTCCAAAGTTGGACCAAAGTTTCTACTTTGGTCCAAGTATTCGTTCTTCTATTAAATGTTTTTTGAATCCACCAAGAATATTTAAATACACTGAATTAGGGCTGGACGATATGGCCAAAATTTTTATCACGATATAGTTCTTAATTTCGGTCGATAACGATATAATTCGATATCGATATAAACAATATAAAAGCCTAAAAAAAACTATAAACTCTACTCTACAAATAAATTAATGTTCACCTTGTATTTGTATTTAGCCTCCAAAAAGATGGAAATCACCATCAAATAAACATAAAATTCTAAACCCAATAATTCTCAGTCGGGTCATCTGGACAGTTAATTTTTTTATAGACACGTTTCATCCTCCATACAGCAGGGGTGTCAAAGTCAAATATGCCGAGGGCCAAAAAAACAAATTTGCTACAAGCCAAGGGTAGAACACTGGTTCAATGTTTATTATAAGGGGGTGATATAATATATTTTTTCTTCTTTCTGCACTCTTTTCATTCAATGTTTTCTTTTTTATTAATTTGTTTTATTTTGTCTCTTTTAAATGAATGAATAAATCAATTAAATAAAATGTTAAATCGCTTTACATCTGCTAAGTTCTTGGCATAAACCAACACAGACATGTTCCTGTTTTTAGTATTTTACATTGTTCTATAATGTAGCTGTTTATGTTTCGTTTTGTTTTTTTA